>BSXT01001209.1:0-13110 GCA_030267785.1 Phytophthora fragariaefolia
GCTTTGACTACAATTTTGTGATTTCAGGAGACTGCAAATGTATTCTCGCACTCCATCCTGCGTACTGTCGAGGAGGATGGGATTTTATCCTACTTGAGTGGACCTGAAAAGTATGCCTCTGTCTATAATATGGACCAAACAGCCGTCTATGTGGACATGAATGGGCGCACCACAGTTGACTTTGTGGGGTCTCCGACGGTCGACGTCGTGCAAGGTACGGTCGACGTCGTGCAAGGTAATGCTGTCATTTCATATATATTATACTTTTTCTTACATTTTTATGTATATTTAGGAAGCGCGATCAACGGCGTTCGAGTCTCCGTGTTCCTCGCCGCGTCGGCAACGGGTGAGAAACTGCCCCCGTTTGTCGTTTTTACAGGTGTGCCCGGCGGTCCTGTCTCCCAAGAAGTTTTCAACCCTGCATTTTATCGACGACCGTCGAGCACACCGTTCAGAAGAACGCGTACTGTGATGCTACAGTCATGCATGACTGGATTGAAAGGGTACGTGTTATGAAATACTCCGCCCATTGACAATTACTAAGTTTGACTTCGTTTCACTATAGGTGTGGAAGCCGTCTGTTGACGGATGCAGACTTTTACTTCTTGACAGTTTGAAGACTCACAAGATGGCTTCGGTTCGGTACGCGCTGCAGCAGGAATGCTGTACACAGGTTGAGTTTGTGCCCCCTGGAGTAACAGGGATATGTCAGCCTATGGATATCTCTGTGATGAAGGCTTTCAAGAACCACGTCACGTACGTTTTTTACAATACTGACACTATCAATATCTAACGTTTTGCCCAATTCTAAAGGAATGCGTATCTTCAGTATCATATTGAACACCCGTTTCCTGCGAACCCGCGAGAGAAGCGTGCTCTGCTGTCGACGATTGTGGCTGAAGCCTGGGACGCGATTCCTGCCCGAGTCGTTGCCAACGGCTTCATTAAGGCGGGGTTGATCCCTACTGGGCCTCGTGATAGTTGTGCCCGCTTTCGGGTTTCTGAAGTGTCGACTAGCAATGCACCTCTCGTATGCGATGAATAGAATTTCCGTTACGCTTTCATGTGTACGCGACCCAAAGTAGGGGTGTCACCCCTACGAAAATTATGATACAACGACGTTTTTACGGGATGTCGCGGTGAACCCGTGCGTTGCGGTGAACCCGTGGTTTACGGTACCTTGAGCTTGATCCGAAAGTCGTCGTGTATCTCTTCGATCCGGAAGGGGCCATGCCACATGTGAGCGAGCTTCCGACTAAGGCCAGGTTGGACTTTAGGGATATATAGCCATACGGAATCTCCCTTCTCAAATCCAGACTTCAGCCTTTCGGACAGTTCTTTCCACTTCTGCGTCTAAATCTCCGAACGTTGACGCTTGGCCTTCTTCTGGAGATCTTCTGCACAGGCGATCGCATAGCTGTATTGCCGTTGCATCTTTCGGCGCCACTCGAAGGCCGTGCGTTCCGGAACACTAGAGGCTTTGGTCCCAGCATAGCGGAAAGCGTTCCTTGAGCATCCCAGCCGTGCACCAAGTAAAACGGGGTGTCCAGACGGGTGGCATCAAACGACGTATTCAACGCGAACATGAGCCTCTCCGCATGTTCATCCCAATCACTCTGGTCGGCTTCGGCGATATAGGCCCGAATACTCCGGACGACCGTCTGGACGGACCGCTCTTGCTGGCCGTTGGCTTGCGGACGGTAGGCGAGTGTCGCTCGTTGCTTGCTCCCCAAAAATTCTCGGAAGCGAGTGAATACCTCACTCATGAACCTAGGGTCTTGATCGTGCCTGACCATGGAACTCGCCCCGAATCTCCGGAAGACGCACTCTTCGTAGACTTCGGCTACATCCTGCGCCGTAGTCGACCTCATTGGCTTGCACATCACAAATCCGGAGAACGCATCCTGGAACAACAATAGGAATGTGTTCCCTCGTTCGGACTCTGGCATGTGAGTGACAAAATCCATGGAGACCACTTCGAAAGGACGTCTAGGCTCGATGTTTCCTGGAGAGGGCCCTTTGTTCGGAGGACATCACTTGCCACTTGCACAATCCACGCATTCCGTTACATAGTGCTCGACATCGGCATACATCCCGGGCCAATAAAACTCCGAACGGAGTTTCTCGTATGTCCGGGTGATGCCTTGATGTCCACCCTGGAAGTCTTCGTGAGCATAATGTAGCATGTCGGAACGTAAGGCGTCCGGAATCACCAGCCTTGGCTCGTCCACGAAATCTCTGGGACGTCCCCGGGTCGAACGAGCGAGGCGATAGAGAACATCTCGAGCGTCGAGTGCGAACAAAGCGGCTACTTTAGATATCTTCCGAAGTGTTCTCGGGGAAAATCTCTCGATGTCTCCTTTCAGGAATGTCTTGATCTCCGACAGGTATGTGTCTTGTTCTTGATGGACCCGGATGCGTCTCCATCGTTCGGCTTGGTACTCCAAATGGGTCATCGGTCTCCTTGGTTCTTCTTCATCTGGAGGGGCGTCCTCAATAACTTCCGGACTCGGGAGTGTTCTAGGCTGGGTCTTCGACCTTGTCAGCACCGCGAAGACGCGAGCGGCTTGTGGAAGGGGTGCCGATTGAGAATCAGCAACATCTCCCACGCCCCCCTTCGGCAGACTTTGTCTTTCCGAATTTTGAGGGAGCTCTCCATCCAGAAGGACTACTTTTGGTTTCATCAGCTTTTCGGCTATCTTCGACACGCGCTCCAGATGGAGAAATTCATCGGGATCTTGGACGATCCAGGACTTGCCAAGTGTTAGCGTTTCCGACGTCAGGTAATCAGCGGCCGGGTTGTACTCCCGTTTGACATGCACGAAGTGCAACTTCCGGAACTTTTCTTTCTGGACTTCGCATTCGGCCAAGTGCTTTTGGAGGTTGGGCTGATGGCAGTTGATAAGACTCTGTACTTGTTGTATGACGATTCGTGAATCTCCCACGACAACCAGGTTCTCCACCTGCCGATCCAGCGCCATCTGGACTCCTTTCAGAAGGTTGTTATACTCTGCGTCGTTCACCGACACATCGTCCAGAATGAAACCGCGAGCCTCGAGCACCTTCCCGCCAGGGAGTTGCCATAGAATGCATCCACAACTTCCGCGTCTGGTCGACGTCTTGGCTGCTCCGTCAAAACTCAAGGCGATTCCTTGATAGGTGCCGTCGAGCATCTCCACACTGAGCACTGGCGGCTTCCGGACGCGTCCCTTAGCAGGTATTAATGATTCTGCGACTTCGTCCAGATACTCTCGAGGAGTAATTCCTGCACCCATGATGGCCGCCAGGCCGTCCTCGTCACGTTGGATCTTCCGAACTGTGATATCCCAGTGTGAGAGTATAACCCCCCATGGGACGCATCGTCCGTCGGCCGTCTTCGACTGGAGTATCCACTTGAACACAGAATGCCTTGTATAAACTTCCAGACGGCAACCCTCAAGAAGTGTCCGGAAGACTTGTAGCACTCTCAACACCGCAATCACCTCCTCCTCGGCAACATGATACCGGAGTTCGGCGTCGTTCAGAACGCGTCCCATGAACCTCACTGGTTGGATTTTTCCGTCTTGTTCTTGGCCTAAGACCTCGCAAGCGGCCCATCGGTTCGCGTGTGGGATGATCACGAACGGCTTCGACCGGTCGGGATGACGCAGTAACGGCGTCGAGACGATCTTCTTCTTGAGAATTTCGAACGCGGCCTTGGCGCTGGTGAGATCTCGTTTGGAGCGCACTAGGTCGTCCGAAAGCTCATATAGGACGGCAGCCACCACTGGGAAGTCTTCGATGAACTTGTGATAGTAGTTCAGACTTCCCAGGAATGACTGCACTCCTTTTAGAGTCTTCGGAAACGGCAGATCCTGAACCCTTTGGCAATCTTCGGGACTGCCCGTATTCCTTCCGCACTGATCTCGTGGGACAGGTAAGGAATAGACAACTTTCCAAAATCACTTTTCGGCAGACTCACTGAGATATTCCAATAGCGCAAACGGAATAGGAGAGCTTCCAAGCCATTACATAGCTGATCCCAGGTGGGGGCACCGTGGTCGATGTCATCGATGTACGAACTACGTCCCAGGACCGGAACCATGCTGGCCGGAGCTGGGATATTCCTTTGGATAAATGGTCACGGTATCGGTCAAGGCAGAAACTTGGCTTCCGGACTCTTCTCTTTTGGAAGGGTCCAGTCCCAGAAACTCCAAGGCATCTTGATCAATCTCGGCCTCCTCTTCCGGAGACAGCCTGACGAAACCCCACAGGCAGTTATTAATTACTGCCTGGTATACCAATGGGGCGTTCTTGAGTCCGAAAGGCATGCGTACCCACTGAAAATGTCCGAACGGCCAAACGAAAGCCGAAATCAGTTTCGCACGTTCCGTCATCCGGATGGCCCAGAATCCGCTCACCATATCCAAACTCATAAACCACATTGCGCTCTCAAAGCCAATCAACAGGTCGTCGATCAGAGGTAGGGAGTAGTTGGACAATTGAATGAACCCATTCACCACACGGTAGTCGATGCACATCCGTATGTCCATTCTATTCTTCTTGAGGACAATCACAATCGGGGAAGCCCAGGGCGATCCGGAATGCTCTATCAGTCCGGTCTCCAGAAGTTTCTTCAGCAACTCGTAGACTTTGATCACCAGATGTAGCGCGGACGTTGATCTACAGGCTTGGCATCTCCAGCATCCAGGTCGCACCACACTCCTCGTGCCGGTGCCGGGGCAGCGTTCCCGTCCCCCAGAAAATCCGGTGATGATAGCTTAGGCGCGTTCGGAGTCTTTCTTCCTCAGCCGGAGTAGTCCGTCCGGGTTCTCCGACGTCCGCTTTTTTGATATCGCACTCCGGACTCAGTTCCCGAAGTTCCGGAAGCATCGCTAGCTCGTCTCAAAGTTGCGCTAGCAGTTCGCTCCCCTCGTGGATATAAACCGCTGGCTCCAAACTCAGCTCCCCCGCACTCATCTGCATGCACCGTTCATACTCCTTCTCGAGCCTTCGGACCGGAAGTAAGAGCCGGTCTGAGCACGTCCCAGTTGATGATTCCGCTTCGACAACTTCCTGAGAATCTTCGTCCCCATCGTCACCGCAAAGCTGATCGCATCATAGAACGCCTCATCGCCCGAGTCTGAGTCCTCGTCTAGGACTACCACTGGACTCCGGTCTTCCAGAATCTCTCCAGAATTTCCGAAGTCCTCGTGACTACCTCCGGTTCCCTCGATCAATTTAGCTTCCCGTGACTCGGTGCCTTCTGAGTCTGACGTCCCAGAAATTTCGGTCGCCGAAAGCTGGACATCCGTCCTCGCCGGGGACTTTTCTTTCCCGACATTGGGTCTGGGTTGCAGTCGTACCATGTGAACTTGGGCTGAGCCAGCAGGCGATCTAACCAATAACTTCTTGGGCCATTGGTATTCTGGAGTCCGGACGGGTTCGTACTCCCACCTCAACTGGGCAAGCCGTTCCTCGCGCTACCGGACTTCTCTCGAGTTCATGTTTTCACAGATCAACGCCTGCCACTCCTTGTACCGACGCAACCCCGGCCGCACAAACCTTCCGGCCGTCGGGAAGAATCCAAACTCCACAATGCGAGCTACAGCCGCTCGGGAATCAATCCAGACGGTTTTGTCCGAAATGTTGACCACTTTAACGGCAACGGGCCAGGATTTTGCCGCATAAATGATCTGCGTCACCCAGCGGTCTCCCCGGCCAGCCCACACAACTTCGCGTTGTGGGTTACTCTGACCGTAGTCTATCCGGACGACGGCTGATTCTCCAGGGCCAAGGTAAAGGCACGTTTTCGGAGTGACTACTAGGTCCAGACCACGTCCCATGTGGTCCGCAGTCCGTCCCGCTAGCAACACCGTCTCTTCGTCCGGAAGCTTAACCAGTCCTTCTCGAGCACACAGTCTGACGCCTGCGGAAAACATAAAATTCATTCCCAGGAGTACATCCACACCTTCGCCAATCTTCGCTACCCATAGTTCCATAATATATACCACTCGTGGGCCCAGAGTTATCTTCACTTCCGTATTGCAGTGATAATTGTCGGGACTCTGCCGAGTCCGGACACCCGGAGCTGTTTGCAAAACTTGAGACGGAGTTTGAGCCTACGCACAAGGTCCAAACTCATCATACTAACAGACGCTCCGGAATCCAAAAGGATGTCCGTTCGACAATTGTTCACAGCGCCATGTACCATCGCCACCTTCTTGGTCTCGTCAGAATTATGTTCTTCCCACTAGCCATACCGTTGACCTGGACCTAATCGAGATTCTGGCGGGTCGTCCCGGTCGTTATTGTCCGGACAACCCTCCTCCAAACGAGGTTGGTCAGATCGTGGTAGGTCGGAAAGGTACTCTTCATTTTCTGAAATCACAGTCATGCATTGATGGTTATCATGGCTCTTGCTTCTCAACTCTGGTCCAACATACACTAAGACACATAATTCTGGGGTCGTCTTGAGCCCGACGCGTTCTGGATCCCCACCCAGCAGGCTTGTTAGTTTAACTACTGTTCCCCAGACTTAGCGTCCCCATCCAGAAGTTGTCCTCGGATGGCGAACGGTAGGTCCAGTGTACCTTGACGAGGGAGTGTCTTCACTGCTTGGAACTTCTTCCATTCTCCACATTGATCTTCGTGAAACTTCTTACAGAACGAGCAAGGTCGCACTCTGCACAACCGAGCAGGGTGCCCCTTGCGGCCACAGCGGTCACACTTGAGGTCGGACCAGCAGCTCTCGGTAGAATGTCCAAAATCATTGCAGCGTTCACAGAACTTGGTGCGATTTCGGTCTTCGAAACGGGGTGATCTGGGCGCTGGTCGAAAGTCACCATTCGGAGGAGGCCTCCATCCGGAGTTCTCGATGATCCGGAAGACGGCACTTGAGATGTCTTGTGCTTGGCTTCCATCCTTTCCAGAATCACTTCCAGGCTGGGTACTCCCCGCGGCGGGACTGACGGCCGATGGTACATTGGGAACTTCCTCCACCACATCCTGAAAACGCACTTCCCGGTCGTCTTTGTCTTCGTCCGGACTGTCTTCATCTTGAATGACGTAGGCTCGTCCGGAACCCTTGGGCTGAAAACGACCACGCGAACCGTTGTCCGCCCGGAAGTCCCGTTTAGGAGGTGGACCATCATAGTCGTCTCCCTGTATCATCTCTTCATGTTGCTTCAGCACATACTCCAGATCTCATAACTTCCGGATGCGTTGGCCTTGAAGTGTCGTTCGGAGACGTGAATCCAAAAGCTTCTTCGTGAACATCTTCAGATGTCGTTCCCGCTGCTTGGACGACGAGTCGAAGTCGATACCCGCTTTATCCGCCACCTTATTCAGGCGGTAATAGAACTCCAACGGGTTTTCGGACTTCCTCGGCATCATCGTGTAGTAGCGCTCGGAGTCTGAGGTCTTTGCTTTGCAATACATCTCACGGAACTTCTTCAAGAACTTCTTCCAGTCTCGCCTCACTTTCGGACGGAGGTTGGCGCGCCAATTCCGGACGGCGGCGGATAGCTTCAACTTCATCTCGTAGATCTCGACCTTGTCCGTCCAGCCGCCTTGCACTGCGATACTCTGGAATCTCTCCAACCACCTCGTCCGAACTGCAAGCGGCGCCTTCTCGTCGAAGTCCTCTAGCGTGCTCGCGTTGACGTACGGTCGGAAGGTGAACATCGTTCCAGATGGGCCTGTAACTGTCGGGACGTTCGGGACGACATCATCAAACGAACTGCTGTCGGAACAGTCAGAGTCCTGGTCACTGCTTCCGGAGCTCGAGTCGGAATCGGAGTTATCCGAGCTGCCACAGTACTTAGGGGTCTTCTTTGACTTGTTATTTTGGGACGAGGCGTCCCTCCCCTTTCGCTCCGCTGACTTAGCATTCGCAGGTCTTGCGCGCTTCGCTGCGTCCGGCTGCGCTCCACGCCGTGTCTTCCCCTCGGTCGCCACCTTCCGCTCGGAGCGCACATCAGGGCGCTTGCGGGCGGGGACTTCTGGGGCGCTCTCGACCTTCACGCGCGTCGGCGCGGCGCCGGTCTTGGGGGCGACGTCGAGCGTCGCTTGGAGTTGTGCCGCCAGAAGTTCGTCGAGGCTCGTTGAGGGTCGCCTGACCTCTCCCTTGATTACGTCATCATTGATTACACCACTGGATTCTGGGTACAGGTTCGGGCGACTGATCGCCAAATCAGGTTGGGACGTGACTGGTCGCGGAGTCGTCTGGACAGATGTCGTCCGAATGTTGCGCAATTGTTCCCTCAATAACTTTTGGACATTCTTGGCTGTCTCTCGTTCTCGGGCGCGCTCCACTCGCATGTGCTCAAGCTCTTGCTGCATGGACTCCACCATGGTCGTGACCCGCCGAGCTTCCTCAGCCTGATGAGCCTCCGTCTGGGCGCGGTATTGCGACAGGAGTCCGTCGGCACGCTCGCGTTCCAGACGCACTGCCTCCAGCCGGGCTGCTTCCTGAGTCCCCGTCTCGCGGTGGACTCGAGCATTGTCAGTCTGGCTTAGGGCGTCTTCCAGCTTCTCCGAGGCTCCTTGGGCTCGAGGTCCAAAACTCCGGGCAATTTCCAAGTCGAGTCTCGCGTTCAGCTTCTCGAGCGCGGAGTCCTGACGCGTCTCCATCCGAGCGACCGCCTCTTGTACTTGGTACATGGCATTCAGGGCGACCTGTGTGCTTCTAGAACTTGCGGAGGCACGTGATAGTCCCGAGCGGTAGGAGCGTTTGGACGGGGAGCGTCGACTGGACCCGCGGCGTCGGTGACTCTCTTCGCTGCTTGAGCTACCGGATGGCGACGGACTAGTGCGCTTGGACCGACGTCTGGATGACTTCGACTTCCGTCCCCGGTCTTGAGATCGACTGGACTCCGACATGGTGACGTCGTCTTGATCCACCTGCACCGGGTTCGACGGAAGGGCCTCCTGGGTGACGTACATGGCGATTGCAGGTCCGACCGCGGTCTCTCCACCAAGCGTCCGGTCAGTCATTGCCATCGGGACGGCTGACATGTGTCCGCCAGCGTCTCGACCCCAACTGAATCCGGATGACCCAGATGAGCTCTCTCTCGACGTCCGAGATCCGGACGTCGCACTTGTCAGTGATTCATCCGAACCACCCGTCGTTCCGAAGAGGCTAGATGTGGCTTGGGACTCCGAGTTGACTGGAGATTCCGGACCCGACGACATACTTCCCGGTCGCGCGCCTTCCAGACTTCGAAAAGCGGATGAAGACACGGACTGTGGGGACTCAGGCGTTGGAATTGACGACGGAGGGGCGAATGCAGGTACGCGTTGAATGCGCTTGGGTCCGGGCTCCCTACCGATGATCCTCGCGGACTTCTCGGCTTCTGGAGTCCGGACACCTTGAGCATCCGAACGTAATCGCATCCCAACAACTCCACCTCACGGTCAGACATCTCCACGTCGGGTTCCAGTACGACTCCTTCCGGACGGGGCTGTTCGGCGCGAGCTGACACTTGGATTTCGGCCGCTCGGACGAGGAGCTGCCTCAGCTCAACCATCTCGATGGTCAAGAGGATCAGCATCTCTTCGACAATACTGCGGACCAAGTCCGGATGTGCCTTGTTGGCTCGCGTCCAGAATCACCCTGGGGCCAAGTTCAATAATCCGAAGCCGGCCTCGAACAGCTGCGTCTGGAGCACCGCGATGCACTCGCGCGGGGAGAAGTGTGTGACTGGAATCGTCACAGCCGTTCAGTCCCCCGGAGCTACAAACGTCCGACGTGTCAGCTCCATCTCGGCGATCCAAGCGTCCGCTTCCGCCGCCATCGACGTCCGCTTCCACAGGTACTCCGAGGTAGTCAGGACCGCAGAGAGATATGACGATGATCATGAGGCCAATCATACTTGATGTTTGGGGGGAAACTCCTTTCGGAGACGTCCCTCTCCCGTCGGCGCACTTGATCGGCCACGAACGCTTTCACTTGGACTTCGGCTGACAAGACTGGTGGCAACCGAGCTTGGACCGGCGTCCGGATGGAGGCTGTTCCAGAAGACTTCAGCGAAGACACTTCCATGTCCTCAAGCACTTGGTCTTCTTGAACTGTCGAAAGGTGGGCTTTCGTCCTGGCCGCCGGCTCGACCTTCATCAGTTCCACTTCGTCATCGTCGTCGTCCGGGTCCGAACCAACTTCCACGACTTCCACGTCGTCAACTGGACCAAACTGGGGCTTCTTCGTCTCGACGTACTCGACCTCGTCGTCGTCCGAAGCTTCGACCTCATGTTCCGGTCGGGGGGAGTCCGAAACTCTACCTCCCACCGGGGGCTCAACCACATCGGCGCCTCCCACAGACGCCTGGACGGACGCATCCGGCACGGACTTGTCCTAGTCGTCCGGACCCGAGTTGTTTTGTATTATATTGATTGAGAAACGAGCGGCAGCAGTAGAAGCCACCACGACGGCCTTGCGACGGCTACGGACGGAGGAGTCGCGAGCAGCACTAGCCGTGCGGCGCGCGCAGCGAACGATGGGCAGCACGGTGTCGGGCGACAAGCCAGCGCAAGTGCGCTTGGTGCAGTGATTGCAGCTGGCGGTGGTTGCGAACGTGACGGCCCGGGCGCGGTACGCAGCGTGAAGGCCGATGCCGGACTGCCCACAGCGGTGATGGAGGTCTCCAGTGGGCAACGAAAAGTGAAGCTGGACAGCGGCGCGAGGTACACGGTGGACGGCACCGCCTGGGCCGCGTGGGGTGACAAGTCTGACGCGTCAACTTCAATCGGCCGCGTAGAAGGGATTTATGGATTCCTGCTTGACGTGCCTGGTCTGTGGACCTTCGACCTGTTAAACGTGTTCTGGCAGACAGTGAAGATGACTGTCTGTATCGTGGAGGGCTGTTCGAGCGAATTCTTGCTGGGGTGGATTTCATCCGAGAGCACCAGGCAACCATGGATTTTACCAAGAACGAGGTCCACTACGAGGAGGATTGTAAGATGTTGATCATCACGTTCCGCACGTTCGTCAATCGCGGAAAAAGCAATGTCGCGCCAGTGTGCATGACGCGTAGATCAAGGTTCATGAGGAGCACTGTGACCCCGATGGAGATCTCGGTGGCTGCAGCAGATGGTGAGAAGGGGATATTTGACCGGGTGAGAAGCCACCGCTCGGCTGTTATTGGCGACAACAGTCGCGGCACCACGAAATGGCAAGGCATGGGTGCCGGCGATCAACGCAGGTGGCGGTCAGGTCAAGTTGCCGTCGAGGCAGGAGCTGGGCACGTGAATCCCACTCCACAAGGATATGAAGATACTGGTGTTGAATGGCTAGACGTCGAAGGAGAGAAACAGTGAGTGGCTCAGAGAGCAGGGAGGCGACCAGACTCCCTTAGAGAACGAGCAGGACGTGAACGTCGGCAAGAAGGAAGAAGGCGGCCGGCCACTCGTGATCATGCTCCTCCGGGGGTACCGAGCGGTGAAGGGGAATAAAGGTGCATGTCCACCAGCAACTTCCCTGGACGTGATACATCACATCGACACAGGCAACACTGCGCCAGTGATGGTGAAAAGGAGGTGACAGCCCCAAACGGAGGATGCAGTGACTGATCAGAACGTCGACGCGATGCTGAACGTCGGCGTGATCGAGGAGGGCAATAGAGCCTGCGGCTTCCCCGTGGCGCTCGTCCGCAAGAAGGACGGGGAGGTCAGGTTCTGCGTGGACTACCGCTCGTTGAACACCATCACGAAGAAAGATGTTCACCCATTACCTCGGATCGACGAGACGCTAGAGGCATTGGGAGGTGCCTTGTTGTTCACCACGCTCGACATTCGAGCAGGCTACTGGTAAATCCGAGTGGCGAAGGAAGATAGAGACCAGACCGCGTTCACGGCAAAGAAGGGGCTGTACCGCTTCAAACGGATGCCTTTTGACTTGATGAATGCGCCGTCGACCTTCCAGAGAATGCTGAATGGCGTGTTGCGCGGGCTCACACGGACCACCTGCCTGGTGTACCTGGACAACATCATAGTCTTCACCAGAGGCGTTATCGAGAGGCATCTAATAGAGCTAGTGAGTGTGTTAGACCGGCTGGCGACAGCAGGACTAAAGTTAAAGTTGAAGAAGTGCTTGTTTGCCACGACGTCCATGGAGTAACTGAGACACGAGCTCAGTTGAAAAGGGGTACGACCAGTGAAGCGACTTGTGGCGGCTTTGAAAGAATTCCCGAGACCAACATACCCCATAGCAGTGAAGCGATTCGTACACCTAGCCGGCTACTATCGCAAGTTCGTGGAGACCTTTGGATCCATCATGCCCCCGCTGACCAAGCTATTGCGCAAGGATGTGGACTGGCAGTGGCCCCCAAAACAGGTGTTCGCGTTTGAACGCGTGAGGATCATATTGACGACAAAGCCTTTGCTGATCTATCCGAACTTCGAGCTCTCGTTTCGGTTGACTGCCGATGCGAGTAAAGTGGGACTCGGAGCATGTCTAATGCAAGGCGTGGGTGTGGCTGGCAGCCCGTCACCTACGCCAGTAAGGTGGACAGCGCAGCGGAGGTGAATTATTCTTTCTCTGAGTTCGAGTGCTTGACGGTTGTCTGGTCCATCAAGTTGTTCAGGCGCCAAGAATATGGAAATGTGGTGTTGCAGAACGCACAAATATCGCCAGATGTGGGTATCCGCCCAAACCACAACAACCGCCGAGTCGGGTCGGCGCTTGTTTGGCCTGCGCAGAGGGTGGCCCCCTCGCGGTTCGGCCCTTCCGGGACAGTGGGTGTCTCACCTTGGCAGACACCGGCTAACCAAGTCAGCCACTCCGGAGCCCAGCCGAGCTAGCTGGCTCTGTCCAACAAATAACCCTGTGCCCTCCACCAAAGGATGGACGGCGGCGCGCTAGCGCTTTTACAGGTCACCGAGTGCAAAGGCAGCTCGGCTAGAAGTGTCACGGCACCCGGGCTTTCCGGCGTACCGGCCCGCCGAGTTGGCGGGACTTTTCTTCGCGCTCGGCGAGACACGCCCCAACCCCAGGGCCGACCTTGATCTCTTGGCGCTACCAGTCGAGTACCCTACAAGCTATGCCTCTCGGGTACCGACGGCAGCATGATCCAGCCCGTGCAGGGACTTACCGGAAGAGTATGCACTTGTTATGGACTTAGAAAATTCTGCTCT
>BSXT01001210.1:0-12101 GCA_030267785.1 Phytophthora fragariaefolia
CGGACCCGGACGACGACGATGACGAAGTGGAACTGATGAAGGTCGAGCCGGCGGTCAGGAAGGAAACCCACCTTTTGACAGTTCAAGAATATCAAGTGCTTGAGGACATGGAAGTGTCTTCGCTGAAGTCTTCTGGAACAGCCTCCATCCGGACGCCGGTCCAAGCTCGGTCGCCACCAGTCTTGTCAGCCGAAGTCCAAGTGAAAGCGTTCGTGGCCGATCAAGTGCGCCGATGGGAGAGGGACGTCTCCGAAAGGAGTTTCCCCCCAAACATCAAGTATGATTGGCCTCATGATCTTTTGGATTCATCGTCATATCTGTCTGCGGTTCTGACTACCTCGGAGTACCTGGGGAAGTGGACGTCGATGGCGGCGGAAGCGGACGCTTGGATCGCCGAGATGGCGCTGACACGTCGGACGTTTGGAGCTCCGGGAGGCTGGACGGCTGTGACGATTCCAGTCGCACACTTCTCCCCCTGCGAGTGCGTCGCGGCGCTCCAGACGAAGCTGTTCGAGGCCGGCTTCGGATTCTTGAACTTGGTCCCAGGGTTTTTCCGGACGCGAGCCAACAAGGCACATGCGGACTTGGTCCGCAATTTCGTCGACGAGATGATAATCCTCGTGACCATCGAGATGGTTGAGCTGAGGCAGCTTCTCGTCCGAGCGGTCGAAATCCAAGTGTCAGCTCGCGCTGAACAGCCCCGTCCGGAAGGAATCGTACTGGAACCCGACGTGGAGATGTCTGACAGTCAGGTGGAGTTGTTGGGACGCGATTACGTTCGGATGCTCAAGGTGTCCAGACTCCAGAAGCCGAGAAGTCCACGAGGACCATTGGTAAGGGAGCCCGGACCCAAGCGCATTCAACGCGTACCAGCACTCGCCCCTCCGTTCTCAATTCCGACGCCTGAGTCCCCACAGTCCGTGTCTTCATCCGCTTTTCGAAGTCTGGAAGGCGCGCGACCGGGAAGTATGTCGTCGGGTCCGGAGTCTTCGGTCAAGTCGGAGTCCCAAGCCACGTCTAGCCTCTTCGGAACGACTGGTGGTTCAGACGAATCACTGACAAGTGCGACGTCTGGATCTCGGCCGTCGAGAGACAGCTCATCTGGGTCATACGGATTCAGTTGGGGCCGAGACGCTGGCGGACAAATGTCAGCCGTTCCGATGGCAATGACTGCCCGGACGCTTGGTGGAGAGACCGCGATCGGACCTGCAATCGTCATGTACGTCACCCAGGAGACCCTTCCGTCGAATCCGGTGCAAGAGGATCGAGACCATGTCGGAGTCCAGTCGATCTCAAGCCCGGGGACGGAAGTCGAAGGCATCCAGAAGTCGGTCCAAGCACACAAGTCCGTCGCCATCCGGTAGCTCAAGCAGCGGAGAGAGTCACCGACGCCGTGGGTCTAGTCGACCCTTCCCGTCCGAACGCTCCTACCGCTCGGGACGATCACGTGCCTCCGCAAGTTCTGGAAGCACACAGGTCGCCATGAATGCCATGTTCCAAGTACAAGAGGCGGTCGCTCGGATGGAGACGCGTCAAGACTCCGCTCTCGAGAAGCTGAACGCGAGACTCGACTTGGAAGTTGCCCGGAGGTTTGGACCCCGATCCCAAGGAGCCTCGGAGAAGCTGGAAGACGTCCCAAGCGAGACGGAGACTCAGGAAGCTGCCCGGCTGGAGGCAATGCGTCTGGAACGCGAGCGTGCCGACACACTCCTGGCGCAATACCACGCCCAGACGGAAGCTCATCAGGCTGAGGAAGCCCGGCGGGTCACGACCATGGTGGGGTCCATGCAGCAAGAGCTTGATGACATGCGAGGGGAGCGCACCCGAGAACGAGAGACAGCCAAGAATGTCCAAACGTTCTTGAGGGAACAATTGCGCAATATTCGGACGACATATGCCCAGACGACGCCGCGACCAGTCACGTCCCAACCTGATTTGGCGACCAGTCGCCCGAACCTGTACCCATAATCCAGTGGTGTAATCAATGATGAAATAATCAAGGGGGAGGTCAGGCGACCCTCAACGAACCTCGACGAACTTCTGGCGGCGCAGCTCCGAGCGACGCTCGATGTCGCCCTCAAGACCGGCGCCGCGCCGACGCGCGTGAAGATCGAGAGCGCCCCGGAAGCCCCCGCCCGGAAGCGCCCTGATGTGCGCTCCGAGCGGAAGGTGGCGACCGAGGGGGGGGTCACGGCGTGGAGCGCACCCGGACGCAGCGAAGCGCGCAAGACCTGCGAATGTCAAGTCAGCGGAGCGAAAGAGGAGGGACGCCTTGTTCCAAAATAACAAGTTAAAGAAGACCCCTAAACACCGTGGCATCTGGGATAAGTACGATTCTGACTCGAGCTCCGGAAGCAGTGACCAGGACTCTGATCGTTCCGACAGCAGTTCGTTTGAAGATGTCGTCCCGAACGTCCCGATAGTTACAGGCCCAGGTGGAACGATGTTCACCTTCCGACCGTACGTCAACGCGAGCGCGCTAGAAGACTTCGACGAGAAGGCGTCGCTTGCAGTCCAGACGAGGTGGTTGGAGAGATTCCAGAGCATCTCAGTGCAAGGCGGCTGGACGGACAAGGTCAAGATCTACGAGATAAAGCTGAAGCTATCCCCTGCCGTCCAGAAAAGGCGCGCAAATCGCCGTCCGAAAGTGAGGTGAGACTGGACGAAGTTCCTGAAGGAGTTCCGTGAGATGTACTCCAAAGCAAAGACCTCAGACTCCAAACACTACTACACGATGACGCAGAGGAAGTCCGAAAGCCCGTTGGAGTTCTATTACCGCCTAAATAAGGTGGCGGATAACGCGGGTATGGACTTCGACTCGTCGTCCTAGCAGCGGGAACAACCTCTGAAGGTGTTCACGAAGAAGCATTTGGACTCACGTCACCGAACGACACTTCAACGCCAACGCATCCGGAAGTTACGAGATCTGGAGTATGTGCTGAAGCAACATGATGAGATGACACAGAGAGCCGACTATGATGGTCCACCTCCTCAATGGGACTTTCCGGGCGGACAAAATTTCGCATGGTCGTTTTCAGCCTAAGCGTTCCGGACAAGCCTACGTCATTCAAGATGAGGACAGTCCGGACGACGACAAAGGCGACCGGGAAGTGCGTTTTCGGGATGTGGTGGGGGAAGTTCCCAATGTACCATCGGCCGTCAGCTACGCCGCAGGGAGTGCCCAGCCTGGAAGTGATTCTGGAAAGGACTGAAGCCAAGCACAATACATCTCAAGTGCCGTCTTCCGGATCATCGAGAACTACGGATGGAGGCCTCCTCCGAATGGAGCGTTTCGACCAGTGCCCAGATCCCCCGTTTCGAAGACCGGAATCGCACCAAGTTCTGTGAACGCTGCAATGATTTTGGACATTCTACTGAGAGCTGCTGGTCCGACCTCAAGTGTGACCGCTGTGGCCGCAAGGGGCACCCTGCCCGTTGTGCCGAGTTCGACCTTGCTCGTTCTGTAAGAAGTTTCATGAAGACCAATGTGGAGAATGGAAGAAGTTCCAAGCAGTGAAGACACGCGCTCGTCAAGGTACATTGGACCTACCGTCCGCCATCCGAAGACAACTTCTGGATGGGGATGCTGATTCTGGGGAACAGCAGTTAAACTAACAAGCCCGCTGGATGGGGATCCAGAACGCGTCTGGCTCAAGACGACCCCAGAATTATGTGTCTTAGCGTATGTTGGACCAGAGTTGAGAAGCAAGAGCCAAGATAACCATCAATGCATGACTGTGATTTCAGAAAACGATGAGTACCTTTCCGACCTACCACGACCTGACCAACCTCGTTTGGAAGAGGGTTGTCCGGACAATAACTGCCGAGACGACCCGACAGAATTTCGATTAGGACCAGGCCAACGGTATGGGTGGTGGGAAGAGCATAACTCTGATGAGACCAAGAAGGTAGCGGTGGTACGTGGCGCTGTGAATAATTGTTGAACGGACATCCTTTTGGATTCCGGAGCGTCTGTTAGCATGATCAGTTTGGACCTTGCGCGCAGGCTCAAACTCCGTCTAAAGTTTTGCAAACAGCTCCGGGTGTCCGGACTCGGTGGAGTCCCGACGATTATCACTGCAACTACAGAAGGGAAGATAACGCTGGGCCCACGAGTGGTCTATGTTATGGAACTATGGGTTGCGAACATTGGCAAAGGTGTGGATGTACTCCTGGGAATGAACTTTATGTATTCCGCAGGCGTCAGGCCGTGTGATCGAGAAGAACTGGTTAAGCTTCCGGATGAAGAGCGGGTGTTGCTAGCGGGACGGACTGCGGACCACATGGGACGTGGTCTGGACCTAGCTGTCACTCCGAAAACGTGCCTTTACCTTGGCCCTGGAGAATTAGCCGTCGTCCGGAAAGACTTCGGCCAGAGTAACCCACGACGCGAAGTTGTGTGGGCTGGCCGGGGAGACCGCTGGGTGATACAGATCATTTATGTGGCAAAATCCTGGCCAGTCGCCGTTAAAGTGGTCAACATCTCGGACAAGACCGTCTGGATTGACTCCCGAACGGCCGTGGCTCGCATTGTGGAGTTTGGATTCTTCCTGACGGCCGGAAGGTTTGTGCGGCCGGGATTGCGTCGGTACAAAGAGTGGCAGGAGTTGATCTATGAAAACACGAACTCGAGAGAAGTCCGGAAGCGCGAGGAACGGCTTGCCCAGTTGTGGCTGGAGTCCGAACCGCCCTGCGTCCGGACTTCAGAATACCGATGGCCCAAGAAGTTATTGGTTAGATCGCCTTCTGGCTCAGCCCAAGTTAACATGGTACGACTGCAACCCAGACCCAATGTCGAGAAGGAAAAGTCCCCGGCGAAGACGGATGTCCAGCTTTCGGAGACCGAAATTTCTGGGACGCCAGACTCGGAAGGCACCGAGTCACGGGAAGCTAAATTAATTGAGGGAACCGGAGGTAGTCACGAGGATTCCGGATATTCTGGGGAAATTCTGGAAGACCGGGGTCCAGTGGTAGTCCTAGACGAGGACTCAGACTCGGACGATGAGGCGTTCTATGATGCGGTCCGCTTTAACGGTGACGATGGAGACGATTCTCCGGAAGTTGTCAGGGCGGAATCATCAACTGGGTCGTGCTCAGACTGGCGCTTACTTCTGGTTCGAAGGCTCAAGAAGGAGTATGAATGGTGCATGCAGATGAGTGCAGAGGAGCTGAGTTTGGAGCCAGCGGTTTATATCCATGAGGGGACGAATTGCTAGCGCAACTTCGAGACGAGCTAGCGATGCTTCCGGAACTTCGGGAACTGAGTCCGGAGTGCGATATCAATAAAGCGGACGTCGGAGAACCCGGACGGACTACTCCGGCTGAGGAAGAAAAACTGCGAACGCGCCTAAGGTATCATCACCGGATTTTTCTGGGGTACGGGACCGCTGCTCCGGCATCGGCACGAGGAGTGTTGTGTGACCTGGATGTTCGAGATGCCAAGCCTGTAGCTCAACGTCCGCGCTCTATTGCCCCACATCAGGCAATCAAAGGCTACGAGTCGCTGAAGAAACGTCTGGAGACCGGACGGATAGAGCATTCCGCATCGCCCTGGGCTTCCCCGATTGTGATTGGCCTCACAAAGAATAGAGTCGATATACGGATGTGCATCGATTACCGTGTGGTGAATGGGTTCATTCAATTGTCCAACTACCCCCTACCTCTGATCGACGACCTTTCCAGTGGGTACGCATGCCTTTTGGACTCAAGAACGCCCCATTGGTATACCAGGCAACTGGCAACTTAATAACTACCTGTAGGGTTCCATCAGACTGTCTCCGGAAGAAGTCGAGGTCGATCAGGATGTCTTGGAGTTTCTGAGATTGGATCCTTCCAAACGAGAAGATTCCGGAAGCCAAGTCTCTGCCCTGACTGATACTGGACGGTTTTCCAGAGGAATATCCCGGCTCCGGCCACTATGGGTCCGGTTTTGGGACGGAATTCGTATATTGACGACATTGCTCACGGTGCCCCTACCTGGGATCGGCTATGTGATGACTTGGATGCCCTCCTGTTCTGTTTGCGCTATTGAAATGTCTCAGTGAGTCTGCCGAAAAGTGAGTTTGGAAAGTTGTCTATTCCTAACCTGTCCCACGAGATCAGTGCGGAAGGAATACGGGCAGTCCCGAAGATTGCCAAAGGGGTTCAAGATCTGCCGTTTCCGAAGACTTTGAAAAGCGTGCAGTCATTCTGGCGAAGTCTGAACTACTATCACAAGTTCATCGAAGACTTCCCAGTAGTGGCTGCCGTCCTATATGAGCTTTCGGACGACCAAGTGCGCTCCGAACGAGATCTCACCAGGGCCAAGGCCGCGTTCGAAATTCTAAAGAAGAAGATCGTCTCGACGCCGTTACTGCGTCATCCCGACCGGTCGATGCCGTTTGTGATCATCCCGCACGCGAACCGATGGGCCGCTTGCGCAGTCTTAGGCCAAGAACATGACGGAAAAATCCAGCCAGTGAGGTTCACGGGACGCGTTCTGAACGACGCCGAGCTCCGGTATTATGTTGCCGAGAAGGAGGTGATCGCGGTGTTGAGAGTGCTAGAAGTCTTGCGGACCCTTCTTGAGGGTTGCCGTCTAGAAGTTCACACAGGGCATTCTGTCTTCAAGTGGATACTCCAGTCGAAGACGGCCGATGGACGATGCGTCCCATGCGGGGTTATACTTTCACATCGGAATATTACAGTCCGGAAGGTCCAACGTGACGAGGACGGTCTCGCGGCCATCATGGGGGCGGGAATTAATCCTCGAGAGCATATGGACGAAGTCGCAGAATTATTAATACCTGCTAAGGGACGGGTCCGGAAGCCGCCAGTGCTCAGTGTGGAGATGCTCGACGACTCCTACCAAGGAATGGTCTTGAGTTTTGACGGAGCCGCCAAGACGTCGACCAGACGCGGAAGCTGTGGATGCATTTTATGGTAACTCCCTGGCTGGAAGGTGCTCGAGACTCGCGGTTTCATTCTGGACGATATGTCGGTGAACGACGCAGAGTATAACGGCCTTCTGAAAGGAGTCCAGATGGCGCTGGATCGGCAGGTGGAGAACCTGGTTGTCGTGGGAGATTCACGAATTGTCATACAACAAGTACAGGGTCTTATCAACCGCCATCAGCCCAACCTCCAGAAGCACTTGGCCGAATGCGAAATCCAGAAGGAAACGTTCTGGAAGTTGCACTTCGGGCATGTCAAACGGGAGTACAACCAGGCCGCTGATTACCTGACGTCGAACACGCTAACACCAGGCAAGTCCTGGATCGTTCAAGATCCCGAAGAATTTCTCCATCTGGAACGAGTGTCGAAGATAGCCGAGAAGCTGATGAAACCAAAAGTAGTCCTTCTGGGTGGAGAGCTCGCTCAAGATTCGGAAAGACACGGTCTGCCGAAGGGGAGCGTGGGAGATGTTGCTGATTCCTAATCGGCACCCTTCCACAAGCCGCTCGTGTCTTCGCGGTGCTAACAAGGTCGAAGACCCAGGCTAGAACACTCCCGAGTCCGGAAGTTGTTGAGGACGCCCCTCCAGACGAAGAAGAACCATGGAGACCGATGACCACTTTGGAGTACCAAGCCGACGATGGAGTCGCATCCGGGTCCATCAAGAACAAGACACATACCTGTCGGAGATCAAGTCATACCTGAAAGGAGACATTTGGAGATTTCCCCCGAGAAGACTCCGAAAGATCTCCAAGGTAGCCGACATGTTCTCACTCGACGCGCGAGGTGTTCTCTATCGCCTCGCTCGTTCGACCCGAGGACGTCCCAGAGATTTTGTGGACGAGCCAAGGCTGGTGATTCCGGACGTCTTACGTTCCGACATGCTACATTATGGTCACGAAGACTTCCAGGGTGGACATCAAGGCATCACCTGGACATACGAGAAACTCCGTTCGGAGTTTTATTGGCCCGGAATGTATGCTAATGTCGAGCACTATGTGACGGAATGCGTGGATTGTGCAAGTGGCAAGGGACGTTCTCCGAACGAAGGGCCCTCTCCAGGAAACATCGAGCCTAGACGTCATTTCGAAGTGATCGCCATGGATTTTGTCACCCACGTACCAGAGTCCGAACGAGGGAACACATCTCTTTTGTTGTTCCAGGATGCGTTCTCCGGATTTGTGATGTACAAACCAATGAGGTCGACTATGGTGCAGGATGTGGCCGAAGTCTACGAAGAATGCGTCTTCCGGAGATTCGGGGCGAGTTCCATGGTCAGGCACGATCAAGACCCTAGGTTCATGAGCGAGGTATTCAATCGTTTCCGAGAACTTTTGGGGAGCAAGCAACGAACTACACTCGCCTACCGTCCGCAAGCCAACGGCCAGCAATATCGGTCCGCCCAGACGGTCGTCTGCAGTATTCGGGCTATATCGCCGAAGCCGACCAGAGTGATTGGGATGACCATGCGGAGAGGCTCATGTTCGCGTTGAGCACGTCATTTGATGCCACCCGTCTGGACACCCTGTTTTACTTGTTCCACGGCTGCGATGCTCAAGGAACGATTTCCGCCATGTTGGGACCGAAGACCTCTAGTATTCCGGAGCGCGCAGCCTTCGAGTGGCGCCGTAAGATGCAACGGCAATACGGCTATGCGATTGCCTGCGCAGAAGATCTCCAAAAGAAGGCCAAGTGTCATCGTTCGGAGATCCAGACGAAGAAGTGGAAAGAACAGTCCAATAGGCTAAAGTCTGGATTTGAGAAGGGAGATTCCGTATGGCTATATATCCCTAACGTCCATCCTGGCCTTAGTCGGAAGCTCGCTCACATGTGGCATGGTCCCTTCCGGATCGAAGAGATACACGACGACTTTCGGGTCAAGCTTAAGGTAACCGATTCCGGATACAGGGTCAACCCATGGGTCAACGTCAGCCGTCTCAAGCCTCGTGCCCCCTTCCCGAAGTGTCCTACCGTGGAGATTAAAGTGGCAGAAGATGATGATTTTGATGCAGCCCTTCTTCCGGAAGACAGTTGGGAACCGGATTCCGAACGTAACGAGTACGAAGTGGAAAAGATTCTGGGCCTCCGATGGTCCAAAAGAACTCGGACTTCCAGACGTACGCGGGTGTATCTGGTCATGTGGAAGGGTTGTGACGATCCAGAATGGTTGCCGTTATCTCAACTAAGTTGTGGAGTACTCCTGTGCGAGTTCAACCAAGGGGCGCGTGCGCGAGCCCGTTCCTAGACGATGCAGGCTGGGGATGATCATCCCAGAGCCTAGCTGGCATCCGGAAAACGACTGACTGTGTGCGTGCCCATCGACGGAAAATGCTTTGTAAGGATGATGACTGTTTTGGATTGAAGTGATTCTCGATGGAAAATGTCAAGGACGAGATTGGTTAAGTTTCTGGAATCAGATGATGTGGTTTGCTAGGATAGCGTCTGGAATGAATGGAATTTGAAATGAGGTTACGTTGAGACTAGGAAGTTAAGGATTGTGGAATGGAGATGGATCAATGATTTGTAGAATGAAAGAGTAGATGAATTATGAATTAAGACATGCAGGTCTGCACTAGTCCGAAATGACAGGTGTCAGTCGTCCAGAAAATCACGTTGACCGGACGGGACCAGCTTGCGTCGGACCTCTTCCGGAAGATGGGTGATGCGCTCTTCGTCCGAAGGACATGCTCTCCATTGCAGGCGGGCTGGTTCGCGTGCGTCCAGAAGCTCCACCTGCTCCTTTAGTGAGTAGTTCGGGTCGGCGCCAGGCTTCGTGTGGCTCCGGCGCGTCGGCACCCAGTAGCTGATGCGCTTGGGGAACTTCCAGAGTCCTGGTTCATTCCATACGGAGCCGGAGCGACCTTCTTGAGTTGCTTCTCCGTCGCAGCGCTCCTTCAGGATGTCGAGATCGTGGCGGTTCGGGACGAAGTCTGGGAAACCTTGGGTCTGGAACGGAGCGTGTGCCGTTGCGTCGCCGGGCTTCATCCGGACGCCGAAGTACATCCATGACGTGATGCCGAGACCGGGAGACTCGATTGCCCGGCACTCCTCGGCGTCCAGATGCAGGGGGCCTTTGACCGCAAGAATAGTAGCGGTGCTTGAGTTTCGGAGTCTGGAACCTCCGGACTTCGGCTTCGGCTTCTTCGACGATCCGGACCCCGACTTGGACCTGCCTGACAACCCGACCTTGACCTTCGTCTTGACTGGCGACTTGGTCATGACCTTCTTGGGAGTGGATACTCCTGCGGACGACTGACTCATCCGGCGACGCTTGGTGGTGCGCTGTGCGACGTTCAGCACTCCATCGTCTGAAGCGTCGTCTGGGATCTCGCCTTCGTCGTCCACCCCGTCGTCTTGGTCTTGGTGAGGATTGTAGTCCTCGTCCTTGTCGGCCTTGACCTCCGCTTCGTCTTCGGACTCCAGAAGGTCAAATTCTCCGTTGTCCAGAGAGGGGCCTGGGGTGACTCGCCACTGTGGGTCCCCATCGGCGGAGACCTTACAGAGCCACCGAAGCCACCGTGAAGTACCGGCGGGGAACGTACTTTGTACACGGAGCGGAATCCAATCGATGTCAATGCATCATGGACAGGAGCATGATGGTGAGGTTGTCCAGAGGGAAGCTTGAGTGGAGGCACTTGTCTTCCCCGGCCAGCGCCAGAGCGGCCATGTACTCGAACCTGTCTTCCATCAGGAGCTTGACGTCCCGACGACGGTCCTTCCAGACGACTGGATAATCCGCCAGACTTGCCCGAGCTTGAGCGGGAGAGAGCGGCAGGGGTACCTCCTCCGGACGACAGGGTGACGTCGAACCGACCCATTCACTTGGAAACTCTTGGACGCCATCTGGAGCTTGCTTCTTGTTGGACTTCGGAGATTGGGAGCCGGAAGCGCGCTGGCCCAATTGGGACGAATTGGATCTGAACTTGGTCGTGGATGCGCCCCGGGATGGATCCAGAAAGAAGTCTGGAGCCGGGGGGGGCACACTCCTTGGTATCTGCATTGTCTTCGTCCAGGGGTGGGTCCATCCGGATGAACGGAGGAGCCTGGAAGGCCAAATTGTCGTTGGCCATGACGGCGATGACCGTCTGCCATTCCGGAGGGATTTGCGTTCCGGCCTCCAAGTGGTTCAGAAGGTCCCGAAGCCGCGGCCAGTTCATCATCACTGTCGCGTGCTCTTGAAGGAAGTTCATAACGTGTGCCGTCCGGAGACGCGGACCTTGCGATCGAGATTCAGGTGCCTTCCGGGACGCCCGTGTCGTCTCCAACTCCCCCTTGAGCGTCTGGACTTCGCTGCTGAGACTCGAGATGTCCCTTTCGCGCTCCCCCATGAGGAGGACGATGTCCGAACGCATCTGCGCGACGGCAGCGTTTCTCTCCCTCTGGACTTTCGCCACCTTCTCGATCCAGTAGCTGGAATGGAACTGCTGGTCGCGCTTGAGCCGCAGGACTTCGTCTTGTAGCTCGATCACCGACGCGGCGCCATCGTCTTCTGCCAGCTTGCGCTTGATCCGATCGTACTTGGTAGCCACCTTCCGGAGAAGCGACACCGTTCCAAACGTCCGGAGGGCCAGTTGCTTGGAGTCAAACTGGGAGAGGATGCTGGCCAGCTCGCGCCTCACCGCGAAATTCTTGAGCTGACTGGACAGTTAAGTCGCAGTCAGTGGGGTTTCACGGGGGGTCAGGATGAAGTCCCCGATGACATCGTTGTCATTGAAGAAATCGTATAGGACTGCCAACGCCGTGGCCCCCAAGCTCTCCATCTGGACGAGCGCCTCCAGACCACCTCGCCACAGGTGACCACACACAACCTCCTAGAAATGCAGTTGATATGAAATGGGACCTCCAGAAGGAGTGTTCACAATTGGAATATGAAATTGGACAGGTCACTTCGGAGCGCGTGCCACTCGATCACCGCCTAATTGGACTTAGCCTTTTTTTTTAGAGTTCCACGGCGGTAGTCGCGGTCACGGCGTGTCCAAACGCAGGTCTTGCAGCGTAGGGCTGCCGGCAGCGTTGGTTCCTCCGGCCAAGGCTTGTTCCTCTCACTGCTTGACAGTACTCCTGATTCCTAGGAACCCGAAGACACTTGCGCCCTTCTTGGCAAATTGAACTCTTTGATTATCTAGTCTGTTAGATCATCTACCTACAACCTCTCTGAAAGCCGTATC
>BSXT01001211.1:0-15213 GCA_030267785.1 Phytophthora fragariaefolia
CTCCACATTAGTGCGACATGCACTAATGGATACATTCAGGTGGGCCACATGCAGTGTGGTCACCATTCATAGTAGGAAGCACCACTATTGGCAGAAAGCAACAGATATCTGCCAATAAGAAGCATGTATTAGGATAGAGATTCTGCCAACCACTCGTTGGCAGATCCTCTCTTTATAGATATCAGTTTTAGGAGGCAAAGCCGAAGTTAACATTTCAAATTCAGTTCTCATTTCTACCAAAAAAGGTTATTAATAAGTCTTTATTTAGATCTAACTATACTTACAGGGTTAAGTATACTTAATCTAATATAAATACACCTACGCTTCCTCCTACACGTTGCGCACACGTGTAAGCTAAAGTAGTGATCTAAGTAAGCCCACTACAAATACCAAGGAACATATGCTGAGTATTGCGGTCCATGGTGTTTGCTTTGGCTATACGCCTAACAGCATAATCGAGCTGATTTACTGAAAAAAATTAACGGTTTATACGTAGATACGATCGGTTATGATGCTATTTAATTTCAGAATTTGTTAACGATTATCAAACTATTGATATATATCCACAATATATTCAGAGACCGAGGTATCTAGCAACATTCCAGTCGCGAACCTCAGGCGAGCTTATAAGACAGGTGTCCTTAGTCTGACGAAGGATCAGCTGCATGGCTCTGGCGCGACGCTTGCTGTGCATCCGGAAACTGCTATGAAGATTCAGAAGGCTAAGCGCGCCAGCCGCGGAGTGCGTTTATTGATTACACCTCACGAGATTGAGTACCCAATGGTAGCTCTCAGTGGTGGCGGTATGCATGGAGCATCGATTTGGTCAAAGCTTTGGGGAGCCATCAAATCTGGATTTAAATACGCTAAGGATACTGGCGTTCTCAGCAAACTTGCCGATGCTGCTGTTGCTCCTGCCTCGGCATACGCGGGCAATCCAGGTGCCGTCATGGCCGCAAGACAGGGGTTAAAAGTCTTTCAGGCATTGTTATCGAACAAGAAGGCGGGAAATTGACTCTAGCCGATGTAAAAACTGCTGGCAGCAAGGCTCTGGCCTATGCTAAACGTAAAGGATTAATCACGGATGCGGTAGATCTCGTTGAGAAGAAGCTCATTATGAAGGCTGAAGGTCCGGAGCATGTAGATCTGAATAGACAGGTTCGCAAGGGTGTCCGCGCTAAATTCGGAGTTGGAGTCAGTCAGAATTTTTTTAGTCAAGGGTAGCGCCGAAGCAAAAGCGCACATGGCTGCCCTGCGTGCTATGCGCAAAAGCGGAGGGAGTTTTAGATTATCTAGAGCTAGAAGCTCTCTACTTTTTTTGTCGGAAGATGAGACTAACTAGAAGATTAGGATCCCTAAACTTAACGAATCGCTCCAACTGATCGACGATCGTGATCGTAATAGTGGCATATGATCCATCATTGACATGCATCCAGCTGAACTCATTCGGCTGGTATGCGATGAGCTGCCCTGCTTCCGTTCCCTGGTTTTCAATACTGTTAAGATATCAGGAGGAGCTGTGAATGAGTTATTATTGAGACTGCATCGGACTACATAAGCGCTAACGGGATTAACCTGCGGCGATAGATCACTTAGAAATGAAGCCGCTATCGTTGAAGATGAGTTTGGGTATTGACCTAAGCTACATCCGATCACTTCTCCAAACTTGCTGTTATCGATAATCAGACGGGGGACCCGAGCTGTAGTTGGGGGTCCACTGCCTCCAGAGCTATAAACTCCAGTTGGCGGCATGGTATAAGATCCAATCGCAGTTGGAGTTGGATTTACATCGACCTGAGCCGCGTAGTAGGTTGAATTTTGTCAATGGTTCATTTGTCGTCGCGCCTCCATCGTATGTCATTGGCATCACCGAGGGCTCAGCTGCGGCATCCAAGGCCTTAGTTCTCAACGGTAGCTCAAGCATCACGGGTATTGCTTCATTGAGTGCTACGAGTCTTACGGGTACGCTACAGACCGCCGCTCAGCCTAATATCACCTCGATAGGGACTCTGTCTTCTCCGGTAGTGAGCGGAGCTATTGGGGGATCAGGGATAGTCTTGCTGAGCAATAACACTTCGGCAACTGCACCGAACACCGCTGCTCTTGTTATAACATGCGGATTTCATCGCGCAATGCGTTCATATCCGAATACCTCCAGCTAGGTGGGACCTCACTGTCTGGAGTCGCTTGGGGGTTGAACGGAGCATGTTTTCGAGTTAAATCGGCTACTTACATCGATAACAGTTCCTCAGGAACCGTTTCATCCTCGGTGTTTAATAGCTTTGCAAGGCCAACGCTAACAGCCAATTTATTTGCAACTTATACAACAGGAGCGACGGTTTACATCACTGGTTCACCTATTGCGGGAGCAAATATCACGATCACAAATCCGTATTCACTGTGGATAGCATCTGGGACTGTCCTCTTCGCGGATTCAACCGCATCGACATCCACGACTACAGGAGCTTTAGTCGTATCTGGAGGCGTACGCATAAGCGGTCAACCGACCGCATCTACTATAGCTGAAACGCTTCAAACGGCGTCTCAGCCTAATATCACCTCGATAGGTGCTTAGACCAGCCTGACAGATACCGGATCACTAACGGGGACGCTAAGTTCGGCCCTCAGCCTATTATCACATCGGTTGGGACCCTGTCCTCCCTATCCGTTAGCGGATCTATCTCCGGTACATTATCAACGGCGGCTCAACCCAATATCACCTCCCAAGGCAATCCGACGAATTTAAACATTCGTTCGGGGGCAACGATCGGCAAAATTGCTAATATAAGCATGCCAGCTCAAGCGGCTGGATACAGCTCATGGATAACGATTGGAAAGAGCTCATCCGGCAACGAGGGTAGGAGGATTGGATACTACCATGATAGTACGTGTGCCAACCAGTATATCTACCTGACTCATAGCAACAAATCTCCATTTTTCGTATCGGCCAACAATTCATGCGTCGGAATCAATACTTTAACCCCTACATATGACCTCGACCTGGTAGGCCAAGCTTGTATCCCGGGAACGCTTCTGTTCGCTGGAGCTTCCCGGACGATCAGCAACGTTCAAGCGTACTCTGCGGGAACGATAACTACATCGGGGGATATAACATGCGGAGGGTCTCTAAAGGGGTATCAAAGCTATGGGAACCAAAGCACGATTAGTACCTTAGGAGTATTGACGGAAGTAGCTATCGGTAGTCCCGGCGCGTATAATTCTCAAGAATACCTATTGATCAATGGCAATGGCAACAATTACCTGGATGGATCATACACTCGAATGTGCTCGGTTTACGGATCGAACGTAACCCCAACGTGGTTTCAGATAGAAGTATCAAACGGTAGCAAGACAGTCTTTACAAGCGCTAGGTGGATTGGAAACAATTCTGACACGGATCTTCGTTTTGGTACCAATAATGCAACATATAGCATTTACCTGGGCGGAACGAACCGAGGCCGATGGGGCTTTGGAACGGCTTCTCCCGCGTATGGTTTCCATAACGCTCTAACGGTGAGTACAACTCTCGATGCCGGCGGATCAGGCGTTGCGTATTTGTTGAAATCAGGAGGACTGGTAAGCACGCTAGGTCCTCTAAGTGGGATTCCAGTCGGGATAGGGACTGTAGGAGCGCTCCTAGCCGGGAGTAGTCGCTATACAACCAGTGATGCTAGAATCAAGAACGATTGGACTGAGCTGAGCGATGATGTATGTGATGCTGTGTTAACGGTCGAGCCATTGTTGTTCCGCTACAAAAGCGACGATGATACTATTCCACTTCAATTTGGTTACAAGGCACAGGACCTACTTCGGGCAAATATCCCGCATTGTATAAATTTCGTCCCAAATAAAGATATGCATGTCGAAGGCCCAGAGGTTGATACAGAAGGAATTCAGTATAGTGTTGATTACTCAAAAATGGTTTGTTTGCTCCACAACTTGTCCTCAAACAACAGAGGGAAATCAATGATTTCATATTACTTATCTCTGGGCGATAAAAATGATACTCTAGCTTAGAGGTTAGAGCTTATATGTTTTGACCTTTCGCTCTTTGGGCTCGTTAGCCCATACGGTAGCGCCAGCTTTTTTGCCATGGATCCAATCGGGAGAAGGATGCTGCTTGGCCTTTTGTACAATAGGGTCATTTACAGTCAGTTCTAAAAGAATATTTTTTAGCTCTGCAATATTGGTATTTGCTTGGTTTGCATAACTATTACCTGGCTTGAATAGTTTTGGATCAATTACAATCATGCTTTATACTAAAGCACCAATAATACATCGAAATTCTTTATTCGAGAGTATTTTCTGCTCAAACATATCTGCCGCTAGACGATAAAGCTCCCTTAACATATCTGGATTGTTATTCCCGAGAGAGATCTCTCCTCGTAGCTTATCAAACTCGGCTTTCAGATTCAGGCGAGGATCCTCTATTGGCGTTTGTAATGTGTGCTCAACATGAGTTTTTAACGATCTCGTAAAAGACTCTTTGATCCTCGATCGATAAATCGCGATAAGCATGCTGACTGATGTTATCATTGTAAAGAAGATCTTTTACCATAGCGGTAACTCATCGCTCATAGAGCGGATCGGTCCTACGCTCGTTCGGTTCGGGAACACCAGCTTAAGGCGGTTGTTGTTTAGATCAGCCTTGCGGATTGATTTAGTGCTGATGCGTTTCTACTTGAGGTCGGATGCTGAACCCGATCCTTCGATGTCTGCTAGATTATACGTTCTAGTCTTCCTCAGCGAAGCAATCCCTCCTCCTCGTAATCCTCTACCCGTGAGACCCTTGCCATCCGGTGGCTCGAATACGAAATCCTTCTTAGCAGGCGAAATTCTATTGGATGCAATTTTATCTCTCTGAGCTGGAGTTTTGAACGAACTTGGAGGCAGCTTTCTCAAATACTCTTGCTCCTGAGCCTGGATAGGATCAACTACCCTGAGCTCATCGTAGATAGTCTTGAGTCTGATTGCATATAAATTTTGCTTTTCGGCGTTTGTCTCTCTTCCGATTTGGCGATTTAGAGCGCGTGCCTCATTGCCAACCTCGTTAATAACATAGTTAAGAGTCCAGCTTCAATCGATTTGCTTAAATGCTTGAGTCTGATTCTTCATCTCTGATCCTGAATCGTTGAATATTTTCATCCCCGGACCGAGGTATGCCTTGTTAGTTTGCTTGACATTACCGTTGCGTCTTACATACGGTCTGAGCATCACTTCGTCCAGCCCATCATTATTGTCATACATGTACCGTACCTTGTCCTTATCGCCCATAGTTAAATTAATGCCTTTTTTTATTAACGCGAGTGTCCAGCGATATAGTCGAGTCATCCAGCGCTCGCTTTTTAGAATCAACATTCACGTTCAGCTCTTCAGGATCGTATCCACGAGAATTTAGTCAGCTGTAGAACTTAAGAGTTTCATCTTGCGTCATATCCTCCATTTTATAGTCATATATTGCTTTCGACTCAATGTCATCGTCAGCCTCCAACGAACGAGCATGAGTAAGCATTGGGTCAAGTGAATTGGTAGTTGCTCGTCATCTCAAAAACAATGCTTTGAGATGCTGTTTGATTCTTATCTCGTCAATAACAAGACCTCGTTGTTTTGTTGATGATATTTTATTCCAAATGGCATTGCGCGTTAGGTCCCAATCAACCTGTCGCATAATGGCATTGTTCGCATTCACTCGATCACCATTAGGCTTTAGAATTCGCCCAGTGGCTTGGTCCAGCGTATAGCTATGTTCTTGGTTTTTCCCATCCTTGACAATTACTGGCCGAAACGTGTAATTACTCAGATATGGGTTGCGTTTAAACGTGCTGATAATATCATCACGGGTAAGATTTGATCTATCTACTGGCCCAGACTTCTCGCCTTTGAACGTGGATACCTCCTCCATGGGGATGGGTTTCTCCTCAAGCATTGGGACATCTCCTGTAGCCTCGTATGCTTCATTTACGCTTGAAAAAACGCTAGACGGTGGAGCGTCCTTGTCCGCATCAGTCATCAGATGAGCATTCGAGCTGGACATTTTCTCGTAGATATCACCTACTGCCGTTGCGCTATGAGAATTTGACTTCATCGCGGCCATGATACGAGATAGAGTATCACCGGTTTCGGTCGCATCTTTGAGCTTGTTTTGCTCAGAGTCCGTTGCCCAAATGGCATTGGCATAAGCCTCTCTCTTCGTTGACTCCAATCGCTGATCGCGCGCGATGCGTGCTAACAGTGCCTGGTGTTTAGATTCACGGTCTTGTTTGCTGGCGAAATTTGGATACATTGCGTTTATATCAATACCCGATAAAATATAATAACTTTTAAATAGCATTATTATTATCGATAAAACCTTCTCCTACCACTGCGTTGAATTCGCTCGCCGTTCAAACCATCTAGCGAATACGGATGTACAAGATAATTACGTTTCTCTAGCAGGTGATTGTATTCACCATGGGCTTCCTCTGGACTCATATCAAATAATTTCTCAATTTCAGCTCTAAACAATGGCCATCTATAATAGCTATGAATGCTCGGTTAGGTCCGCCAATCCGGATAAGCTCGGATTTATAGAAATCTAATTTCTGTATATCTGTAATTTTCGAGTGTAGATCGTTGCTAATCTCTAAATATCTACGGACTCGTTGATGCATCCTCGAAAGCTCCTTTCGGTACATGCGAAGTTTTGCATCTCTATCGTGCTGAGCACAGAACCCGGACTTAAGAGCGTTGCAAGAGCATGGCGTATTGCTCTGGGCGATTGTCTTGCAACTCATCGCGGTATATTTATATCTAGGGATCGACATTTTTGGATTCATAAAAAAATTGAACTCAATGCAAGAGGCTGAGGCTCGCTATATCAGCGGGCGATAGCCTGCTCGCCATCCTCGTTCGCTGCTTATGCTCAATGGTTATCAGATCGTATCTATATTTCGGCGCAACCAGCTTATAGGAAGTAGAAGGCTTGTCCGCATCGGACATGTAGCAGGTATTGTCGAAGACCGTCTTCGATGTTGGATCGTAGTCGTCAACATACTCGATATCCATCTCTCGTATACTATACAAAAAAATTAGATTGACAATCAAATTAAATTATTCGCTTATGATTGAACTCCAATACTTCTTCTCCAACATGCTGCGCTTATTCTTGTTAATCAATCGAAGATTATCCTGTGGCTCCCATGGTGGTTCGTCGTAGCCTTTCCATTTGATGAAATATTTTTTTTGTTTTATTTCTCATTTTTTATGTTCAAGTATCTTATCAACCTCCCAGAATTGGTTGACATGATCATTTATCTCAGCGTCAGATGGGATCGCTTCGACTATTTTTTAGTTCATTTGGACCTCTGAAAAGAATATGCTTCTTTTTCGACTTGATACGAATCTTCAATCCATCGAATCCAACTACTTCAGACGCTGTTCTACTCCATCTGGCTCCTTCCTTATCGAAAGGAGTTTTGCTTTTAAGCGATATCTCACTATCGATACTGGTGGGATGTCGGTAATATTTTTTAACGAGACGCTTGTTGTACTCAACATCATCTAGCATTACCTTTCCTCTCATTTCTGAAGGTGTTGCGTTGATCGCTGAGTGATGCGTGTTATTGTAATTAGCGATTGCCTTGTTTAGGATCGATTGTGTTAGTTTCTTGAATCAAATAATCTGTTTCATTTTGGTTAGCTTGGATTTGATCGTTCTTATGAAACGATCGATCTTTCCAAGGACAGTGTGGTCGCCAGCAATCGCATTACCACGACTAATAGAGCGCTCATCAAAGAACGACTCAACGAATGTGTTGATAAACTCACTGCCATTGTCTGAAAATATAACTGAAACATCGCTTTTACCAACAAAATCTTCAATCGCTTTCAGGACAGTTTCTGCTCGCTTGTTATTCAATAGTTTGGCGAATCCAATTCTGATGTTGATATTTACAGATATTAGAAATGGTTGCTTCTCCCAGAATGCTAAATCTAATTGCCACTCGTTGGGGTTGTTGGATGCAATTTTGAATTGAGGAAATCTCTTGGTTCGAGATGAAAACGGCTGGATACTCTGCTGTCTCTTGTACCATTCAGATACATTCTTCTTAGTCATATTTTTATCAATTGATCTAGCCTTTCGATAGAGCTTGTCAGCTCCAATAAAGCCTGTTTTTGGATTGTAGTATAGCCTTTCGAGTAGTGCATTCATCATATATTTAGAACGACACATTTCAAACGAAACTGCTTCTCTTAGAGACAAATTGAGTCTTAGAGTTGATATTGATCGAGCACAGCTCGGTTATATCAAAGGATACGGATTGGCCATTGAATAGCTTCATGTAGGTAGCATATGCGTCTCCCTCGAGTAGCTTGCCGGGAATGCCTTTCATGCGAATATGAAGGCCTGTTGCATCATTGCCATCGCAAGCGAGTACATCAAGGTAGCTCTTTTTGCCAAGGATGATTGATTTCTTGAGCGAATATATTACCCTCGGATCTAGCGATATCGAAATCCACATGAAACTGACCCATTTGCTTGCCAATTAGCTCACTACTGTACAGATCTCTGTATGCGTCTGCTGGACGCTGAACACTATCGTAGTCGATGTGTATTGAATCCGTGTCCTGGTACCGGATACGAGCATCAATGTCCTCCGCGAGACACATAACGCGATTCATGATGTGCTTTGATGAATCGAGAATCTGGATACCAAGATGAGCTGGCCTAAACGGCTGGTTGACAGCCTTGTGTTCTTCGAACAAAGCTAAATTATCGCTGATCGGTGTTCTCGAGATCATCCGGTGGACGTTCTTGCGAGTGTATTCATCGATCTTCTTCTCACCACCGCTGACGAAAACTTTTTTCTTGACGATCGGCTTCATCGGGAGCTTGCCGTAGCTGTTGTTCATCAGGAGCTTGAGCACCTCCAGAAGACGATTGCCCTCTGCCTTGTACTTCAGACGTGCGTTGAACATTTTAATGATGGTCTTGGTGATCTGGTCGTTAAACCCATCGTTCCAGTAGATACTCTCGATCACAGTGTATGAAGCTCCTTGAAAGCGTACGATGTCTTCGAGAGCCTGCTTACCTACGATCATGGTTCTTCCTATGATATCATTAGTGAAATTGCGAGAGCCGGTCTCATAGAAACTCAGGAGTGGGAAGTGGCGTTTGATATCAATCGCCTCAAAGCTAACACGAGCCACGTAGTAGTCCGCATCAGAAGGGATCGAATCCTTGAATCGCGTTCCCTTGCCTCTGCCATAGCCCGGAAGCTCACTCATAGCAGATGGATAGAGAGATACCGCATCGAAGTCGCCAGTATATGCTTCAGGTGATACTTGCCATTGGCTCTGGCCATCACTCGTCCACCAACGGTTCCTTGTCGTAGGAATCCCAGAAGAACAGTATTCATTTCATAGCAGTCGTCGAAGCATCCCTCGTTGTCCTGATATGCGAGAGAAAGGGATGACACACTGAGGAAACGATAGATATTGAGATCGAACTCCTCCATAACTACGCCACGGAATGCTTCGAAGCAGACTTTCAGAACATCAACATCGCGATTGCAGTAATGCGTGGCATACATCCCACAATTAAGCCTTCCATCAACGATAGCTCCTATCTTAGTAGCATTATCGATGAGAGTGTCCTTGCTCTCGTATGAGTCAAGATACTCGAGAGGCCAGAGAGATCTAAAATTGCTCTCGTTGATCAGTGCATGAGGGAAGCATTCTTTCTCAAGCGATAAAGACGACGAGGCATCCTTGAACATCTTAGGGAGTCTAGCTAACCCTCCAGCGAGGAAAGACATCGCGTCCTTAATAACGATCTCGCGTTTTTTTGTATAAGCCATGAGCTTGCTTGATCTTAGAGCCACAATCGATCATGTTAGTATCCTTAGAGCTGTAGCTCATGTGTTTCAGTTGGAAACGAGCATCAAAGCCAGCGTTGTAAGCCCAGAGGAGATTCTTGCTATTAGATGGAAGCGCTTCGAGGAATTGCTTCTCGCATCCAAAGCCATAGATGTTTCTCGTCTTACTAAAGATTTGAGAGGATGGTGAGTTTTCGTTGAATTCTGAGATCCAATATGGCACGCAATATGGGACATGAACATTATCGATGACCAGAGTCTCGAAGTCGAAATAGATCACGTTGTATTTTCTAACATCATAATACTCACGCGTCTTGCTGTTGAAAGCTCTAAACACTGCCTGACCGAGCTTAAGCTCTTTACCTGGGACTCTGCCCATTAATCGGAAGTTGCTAGCGCTGAAGTCTCCCTCAGTTAGTGAGCGTACTTCTTGGTATTTGTTGTTAAGTAGTTTGGGCATATTATATTGCGTTATAGGCGTTAGATGAATCTCGCGGTGGTGGTATAGATAGCTAATGACAGCATACCTGTCGAGGAAAGAAATTTTCTTGTCATAGAAAACAACCCTGCCTCCCTTGATTCGGAAATCAGCTCGTCCATGCTTAGCGACTAGCTCGGGGTTGTCAAGAGCACCTTTGGTGACGTTGCTTGGCGCGATAGTAAATAGATGCTCACCAACAGAACCGACGATAAACATCGTGTTGCGTTTATCACCATAGACAGTTGTGTCGTTCTTAGCTCTGCCAGTCTATTGATCGATGCTAAACTGCTTAACAGAGATGCAAATGTTGAAAGTCTTAGCGGTTTTTCTAATGAAATCAACAGTAGCCCCTGAGTTGAACATTGTCTGTGAGATCTGATTCACAAGATCTGGCAACGCTCCTGCCTTGTAGAGTGCAAACAGAAAGCACGGATAGTTAGCTGCATCGTCGTCATCGCTCTCGCCAGGTACGAAGCTATTGTCATTGTATTCGTCTTCAATCAAAAAGTCATCTGAGTACACTTGGAATGCCTTTTGATTGCACTCGGCCTTTGTCAGATAGCGAAAGAAATTCTTCCGCTCTGATCAAGATCGCTTAGGATTTGGGAGCCATTCAGTCTCGATGGTTGTTCTAGGTAGAATATTCAAATCAACGCCAGCTCCCGAGCTGTATTCATTCTCCTCGTCGATGACAAGATTGTTGATATTGACAATGCGATCGTTGAGGTGGTATGACTTCACGATTCATCTATCTGAACCCTTGATATGAATCAGTAGCTTCTTATCAGCTGGTGATACAATGCGCTTGCGGATGTGGTTGAAGTGACTTAGCGAAACATCGACCTTTCCAGTTGTCTGATTAATGGCGTCGAGATATGACTTATCGGTCGATAGTTTTGCTTCCTTAAAGGCAGTTGCAATTTTGCTTGCTTTAGCCTGTTTGAATGGGGCAACGATACTCTCCATCACCTGAGTTTTCATCTTCGAGCGTACGTTGAGACCATTGCGCTTAGCGAAAGCGTATAGTTCTCGACGGTGTTTCTGAGCGTTCTGTAGAGCGGTGGAGATTGGCATTTTCCTTTGAACTATATGTATATATTAATTGAAAATACGCTTAAGATAGATCGGAAAAATTCTCTGTTATACTAGTGCATGCAAAAACAAATTCATCGATTAATCGCTAATCGCTATTTTTTTCTGCTGATATCTGATTTTGTCTTTCTCACTAATTTCAGCTTTATGATCTAGGTTGTACTGGTGCTGCTTTGCTAGTCTGCTTTCGCGAGTTCGCTGATGGTATTTCCGATTCGCCTCTCGTCTTGCGTTGAGTCTCTCTTCTTCTGTGTCATAGCACTTCATGGTTGTTGGTTGGGTATACTAACAAAATTTTTATTAAAATGGACTAAATTCATGGCACAGCTTGTTTCTTAGGATTCTCAGCTCGTTATAGTGTCTCCAGTAATCGTCATGTTCTCCGAACATCTCTGATAGTGTCAATTCATGTACTTTCGACCTGCAAAATGTTTGGAGCTCATAAAGGTCAGTCATATCATGGACATATTTCGATAAACGAGCATTTTTCATCTCGAATTGCTTGATTTGAATATATCGGTCCTATTCTTTCTTCATTGATGATATGACACTATTTTTACCCTTGAGAGCGGATTGAAGAAAAGTTATATCCTCCTTGAGATGACCAATTTCATCACGTAGAGTTTTGGTTTTGATATTCGCCTTGGCGACTGATCTATTCAAGTTTCTAATCTCATTGCTTTTGTGGTCGATAATCGAATATTTCCAATGAATATGACAAATGTCTTTCTTCGGCGATAGCTTGCATTTGATTCCGTCTTTGGTCAGGTAATTGCACATCTTCTCTTATATATTATACAGTTCTTTTAAGATAACTGAGGCTTTTAGATTATTTTTTTTTTACGCGAGAGTTAACGAGAAGATGTATGGACACCATGGGGAGTGAAGAAGTGCTATTTTAATCTATTTTAATCTAAGAAGGATAAGAAGCACTGTAGACTGGTATCAGGAGAAGAAGAAGAAAATGTAAGCTGTGGTTGTAGCTAGAGGAATGGGTCTGTGAGTGTTCCTATATGGAGAGAAATGAAAGTGGACAAAATGGTCCGTTGCGGCTATATACTACCGTGGTGAGTATGCAGACGGCAACTCGGGATTTCTGTACGCGGACTCACCTGATGATGGTCTGTTGCTTTGTTCTTGCACTTGCGGATCATTACACAGAGCGAATTCGGCACGTCTGAAAGCTACACTAAACTAGGTGCTTGATATGTAGTAGGATTTTTCAGACCTCAACAAGCGTGGTGGTGGTACTGACCATGCTTTATACATGAAGAATGTGGACGGAAATATGCGTCCACAGAGTAAGAGCGGAAGGACGCCACGAGAGATCTGCGTCGTGTTAGAAACGGTGTGTCTGTTGGAATGCGTACTGCAGGCCGACTTCAACTTGATGTGATGTTGAAGATCAATGGCCTTCGGACCCTGCGAACAATGATAAGCGCTGCGGCGCTGTGGAGTATAGTGAAACCAAGTATGTAGGGTCTGTGCATGTGAAGCTGCTGAAGCCCGCTTAAGTAGTTGATGCGAGCTGCAGCACTAACGATCAACTTACTTTCTCTTTCATCTTTAACCCCCGAGTGTTGGCTGCTGGTCATACGGATCAAGTGCGACTTCTAATAGTGCCCACTTTATCGGAGAATTTTTTCTGCAGAAAGTGACAGCCACCGAGACGGCAGTAGCGTAGGCTCATCGAGTATATTTGATGCATGTACTTACTTTGAAGTACATGCATCAAATTACTCATATCCCCTCAAGATTTACTGAGCATAATAAAACGACTCGGGCACGAAGTACTTTTGTTTTTGTTTTTCAGTGAGGTACATTGATTGCACTTAGCTATGCTAACGACTTCCTATGTCCGTACACGAAGTACTTTTCAGTACCAGACTCCGTTGTGGTCTCAGCGCATACCAATCCAACAGCGATGAACACCAGGCCTGGGATTCTCATGCCGACGATACGCTTCTGCTTCAGCAACATTCGTTGACAACGGATCGCGCGTCTCCATCCATGACCCCCACGAAAGTCTTGACTACTCATATTTATGGCACACGTTGATACCGGAATAACGCAGACGAATATAAAAATCGACGTATACATACTGCGTATACATCGATGTTAACCTTCGTGGTGGCCTCCGGTTCTAGCAAAAGAAGCACCATAGCAGCATTGTTGTTGCTGACACACCAGGTGATAACAAACAGTGCCATGGATGGCACACCCAACTCGGCAAAACATGACGTCCACGTAGTTGAGCTGCATCCTCTTGAGCGACGAACGTTCTTAATGCTTTCGGCTGAGCCCTTTCACATTCGACGTTATGCCATGCTAGGGCCTTGGTAAGCACTCTTCAAGTCGTAGAAGGTCTTGGTGACGATGACAAGGTCCTCGCGGCACCAGTGTTCTCCGCGATTTCCTTCTTGGTCACAGCGCCTGTGTGCCTCTCCTCGGCCTGGACGCGGCCCTATAAATCTCACGTTATCAAAGAAGTTCACTCCGCGCTCCATTCATCATGCCGTACCACACGCCAACATAAACTTCTCGTCGTAGCTCATGCAGTTGCCAAGTGAGAGCTTAGATACTAGCAAACCAGAGTTCCTGAGGAAGGTGTGCGGCATGCGGGGGGGGGCTTGGTTGGTAGGGTGCTCATCGGAGTCATGGTAACTTGAAGGTTTTAAGGTTTGCTGGCTCATGTAGTGGCGAAAATGTGAGAAGAGCTTGAGCGCGGTGGAATCGAAGTGTCTAACCTTCTAACAGACGAGAAGTTGCGTCCAGCTTGAATACGGATTTATCCATCATTTCGATAGAAAACTAAACGACTGTAATGTAAGCTCACTGTCAACCCAAAATGTGTCACCGGACAGACAACGTGCAGTGAAATGTTGAAAATGCGTCCTTTGGCGATTACTTTACCGGGGTGATTGCTTAACCAGCCACAGTGCCTCATTGTGATGTATGCAAATCCTCAAGACTGGAAGATGCGCCGAGTCAGTGCGCGTGAACGCGCACGTCTACAATTATTAATAGGAAATGCGTTTTTAAGAGGGGTGGGTCTACAGCGTTGTGATACGGTAGCCCCGATTACTCTCCAGACCGGTTCAGCCCCTTCTCCTTCGCTTGAGTATCGACGGCATTGCACTTTTGCCAGTCTACTTGGCTTCATTTCGGAATTTGCCGACAACTACCAACTATTTCTACCACCACCCAACCAACCTCCCAAGCACCATGGCCCCTGCCGCGCCCGACGCCAACTCCAACAAAATGACCTACCGATTCCTCGGGAACTCCGGCCTGCTCGTCTCCAAGCTCTCGCTCGGCAGCTGGATGGAGATCAATGACAAGTACACCGCTGACGCCTGGTACGACATGATGAAACTCGCCTTCGAGCACGGCGTCAACTTCTTCGACAACGCAGAGGCGTACGGCGCAGGCCTCGCCGAGAAGAACATGGGAGCCGCCATCAACTGGGACATCGCCGAGGGTACGTGGAGCCGTGACAACTTGTTGATCACCACCAAGATCTTCTTTGGCGCGAAGACATTCGGGTCCAAGTGCGGACCGAACATCCAGGGCCTGAGCCGCAAGCACATCGTCGAGGGCACGAAGGCCTCGCTCCAGCGCCTTGAACAGGACTACGTGGACGTCATCTTCTGCGAACGCCCGGACCCGTACACGCCCATCGAGGAGACCGTCCGAGCTATGAACTTCGTCATCAACCAGGGCTGGGCCTTCTACTGGGGCACCAGCCAGTGGTCTGCTGCCGAGATCATCGAGGCGTGCGAG
>BSXT01001213.1:0-11351 GCA_030267785.1 Phytophthora fragariaefolia
GGCTACCGCTGTGGTTGGTGGGTTGCTATTGGCGGCCAAGCGTTGTCATTTCCCGATCGCGCGGGCAAGTCAGATCTGGCGGCGCTCGTGGACCAAGGACGGATGGCAGGAAACAAGAAAGCAAGGAAGGACAAGCGGGCGATCGCGGTGCGCCGGACGGGGTGAGTGCGGATGCGCCGAGCGGTCCACAAGCGTGGCGTGCGACACGGGTGGGTACAGAGAGCGCGGGAGCGTGACGCGGGAGTCCAAGGAGCTAGGAAGACAAGAAGAAAGGTTTGTTAGTCTTGAATTTACCCTTTACTCAACAAGTTGTTTTATTTTAGGTAGCTTGCTGGAGTGTGTATCTTGGTTTGCCTACCAGCCTCTGGCCTCTACTCCCATACGGCGCAGGAACGCCCCCCCCCAGGGAACGGTTCGCGACACGTGGTGGAGAAGCAGGGTACAGTTCCTCGCTGTGGAGAAGCCAGCGTCGGAGGTCTGTAGCAAGTCAAGCGTTGGTTACGTGAGTATCGAGCGTCAAGTCCGGGACCCAGTGTCAAAGAGTTACACGTCGACCAGCAGCTCCAGGAGCTAGCGCAAGTCGGGGCCGGGCGAGGAATGTTTGTGTGGCACGAACTGACGGAAAGAACGGTGTTGAAACAGACCGGTCTCCTGTGAACATAAGAGAAGAAAGACGAACAAGCGTCGGGCAAGTGGGTCAGAAGATTACAAGAGTACAAGGACTGAAGAATTGAGCGTGAACTAGGATTGAAGATGGAAGACTCGGAAGAAGAACGAAGTGATATTGAAGAAGAAACCGTGGGTGAACAGTCAGAGGACGTCAGTGGCAGAACGGCTGCCGGACACGGCATGGAGCCTCGGTCTAGAGGCGTGTTTGAAGAATTGTGGGAAGAAGAAGAAGCAGATGAGTTGAAGGAGGAAGATGATAAAGAGGAAGAGGACGCCGGCGTCAAGACCGAACCAGAGACGGAGGTCAGGACGGAGCACGGCGAGGAGACGGAGCCCTATGAGGGGTCGCGCTACTACGAGACTGAAGAAGTGTACGAGACTGAGCGTTCTCAATACGGTCCGTCTGCGTACCCGGGATACGGTGGAGTGTACTATGCTGGACCTGGGTACGGTCAGTACGGCAACCACGGAGGCTACAGTCAGCCGTTGGAGTACGAAGGATATGGGGAAGCCTACGAGGAGCCTTGGTACCATCGGGGGCCTAGCGGCTTCATCACGAGGTACACGGGACCCGAGACGAGGAGGTTCGAACGGCCTACTTTCAGCTGGAGACCTTCGGCGTCCAGGGCGCTGCGACCTCCGGCGATGAGAATGCATGGCCCCCTTCCTGGATGGCAGGAACCGTACGGCGGGACGCCTGTGTCCCGACGAGCGGCTGCTCCGTCCGCGCCGAGCAGGGCTGTTCCGCCGCGCGTCTCCAAGAAGCAGGTGTTGATAAAGAGTGAACCTGGATCGAAGCCCGTGAAGCCGTCGTCAAAGGCACCGACTGTTGCTAGGCCCTCAGGGTCCCCGCCAGCTAAGGCCCTTGCGTCGACGAAGCCGGTGGCGCGTGCTAAGCCCAAGGGAGAAGCGGTTGGAGCAACGGGAACGCCTCGGAGGGCTCCTCGAACGGTCCAATCCCCGTCGGCCGCGCTTGTGAACTCGATTGCTCTTACGCATGCAGTGTCGAACGCGGTGAAAGTGTTGCCCCTGTTTCACTCGGCTGGGGTTACGGTTGAGAAAGCGAGAGACTTTTGGGAAGCTTTCGAGGACACTACGAGAGGTCTTCCCGACCGTTCTCGACTGCTAGTGTTCCGCCAGAAGATCAAGGGAAGTGAGGCTGAGCAATGGTGGAACAACTCGAGTATCAAGACGTTCGAGAAGTTGAAGATCCGTTTCCACAATCACTTCCTAAGCCGAACGGCTGACGAGTTGTGGGAACGGTTGCACTCTACCAAGCGTGCGCGTGGAGAGTCTATCGAGGAATGGGGGGATCGCGTGTCGGACCTCTGCGGCTCTCTGGATTACCCGGACCCGAGAATGAGATACCAGCTCTTCCGGCGGGGTCTCAACAACCGCCGTATGCAGGCAATCTTGGGTTCGAGCCCCGCCTGTGCTATCCCTGAGGCGTGTGAATGGCTTATGGCCAAGGACATGTACCGTCCTGCGGAAGAAGACGAGGACTTCGACGATGGAACTGTGAAGAACGGCTCCAAGTCCGAAAAGTCTAGTCTGCTTCTGCCTGTGCTAGATCAAGTGAACGCGCTGGCGCAGGAGGTGAGGACCTTCGCAAAAGGTGAGAAGGAGTGGAGGAACAAGGTGAATAATCAGTTGCAAGCTACTCGCCAGAACTTCCGAGTCCGCCTCAGCAACAGGGGAACGGTCGACCGTTCCGTGGGATTCGGATGGAAGCAGACAGTCGTGCTCAAGACGGAGCTCCGATCTGTGGGCGTTGCCACTTTCTAGGACACGGTCGTGAGGCTTGTCGACGACGATCCATGACTTGCCGCCGTTGTAACCAGTTCGGCCACGTCATAGCTGAGTGCGAGCAACCATCCAACTCTGGCTACTACACGAGCGAGAGACGTCACTGTGCGTTCTGCGACGACAACAGCCATTCGACGAGCCAATGTCCTGCAATCGCGAGGCTGCGTGCCTTGGACGCTCAGCAGAACGCTGTAGCGGGCCAAGCCGAACCTCGTCTCTGAAGACGGCAAGAGGAGGGGGAAGGGAGAGCCGCTCCTTCCTCTGGCCCGAAGAACGGCTCGGAGGGTGATCGCGGTCACGTAGCGGTTGAGAAGCGTGCCAAGGTTACCGTCCCTCGAGAGGTGGTGAAGAGAGAGAGTGAAAGCAGAACGGAGTCGAAGTCGGTGAAAGCAGCCAAGAGAACGGTGCTGCCGCCGAGGGAGACAAAGCGTAAGAAGGAAACAAGGACAGTTGCCGTGAGTAGGACGGTTGTAGCCGGCGCGGAGACCAAGAAAGCGGTCGGGCGTGTCGCCGTCCAAGAAGAAGTAGTCAAGAATGAAGTACGTGACGAACCAAGAACGGAGGAGTCGGCCGTGACGGAAGCTGAAGCGGTCGTCCCGGAAGAAGCTGTGAATAAGGTGGTCGTTGGAATCGAACCGGTCGTCGCAGAGAATGACGCGGTTCACGAAGGGAAAGCTGGAGACTTCGCGGAAGAGACGCCTGCCCAGGACGGAACGGACAAGTCGAGTGGCGTTAAGAGTATGGGAGTCTCGACGGAGGAAGAGAAGCCGAAGGAGTATCAACGCTTGTTCACGGACGAAGAGCTTGACACGATGGAAGCGAGCTCTCTGGGACAAGAAGGAACGGCTTTAGCGGGGCAAGAAATTGCAGTTGAGAAAGAAGAGTACGACAAGGAATTGGAAGATCGTCTGTTCCCGCTAGATGAAGTGGAACTCCTGAAGCGCGTGAAAAAGAACGCTGAAGCCCAGAAGGAACCGTCCATCGAAGACATGGCGAAGCATTTGGACCTGCCAGTGGAAGTGTTAGAACGGACGAAGGGAGCGTCACCGGATGAGATGTCGTCACCGGAATATTGGCAAGAATGGTTTCAGAGCACGCTAGTGAATTCCGAGGAGGCGAAGCGAGCCAACCGAGACTTCAATGCCATCGGCCCTGGGACCATGCAAGGCGTGCCGGGAGCCACGGAAGTCATGTATGAAGATTTTGGGTTGTCGAAGAGAAGAAACAATGCGGACGAGGACCAGCAAGAACGGATTAGTAAGGCAGCCGCATTGGTGACTGAGACCGATGGGTTAGCAAGTGTAGGCGTTCCGCTAAGCTGTGCGAGCGACGCTGCGCTGTCGGTCTCCCCGGAAACGACTGATGAAGAGATTGATCCGTCCGTGGTGAGGTCTATTGCCCGATTGACTGTGTACGAGATGCTGAAAGACTACAAGAACGGTGACTTGGAGGCGGAACGCCTGGAGGAACGGACGCCGGACCTAGAAGAAGCAATTAAGAGGCCGCCGATGCGTGATATGATGCCGTTAGTGGACTGGGAGCAGTTCCGTCGGCGAGCAAGCTGTCTGGCTGAGAAGCTAGCGCTCCCGATCCGCTACTGGGGCCATCGCTCGAAGTGGACTGAACAATACTACGCGGAGAACGCTCCGAGCATCTGGGACAAGCTGTGGGATCACGCGAGCCGAGAACGGGCTTCACACTCCCGTCGACGGAAGTGTCGAGACAATAAGAGAGTGCACTTCGACTGTTCTGCCTGTTTGTCAACCGTGCCGAGGCTGTGTGTGGCATGGAGATGAGTCCTGAAGACGATGATGATATATCGCACTACATGAGCGTTGTGGGTCCGCTACGTCATCGCCCAGAACGGAAAGAGAAACGTGGTCTAGTCAAGGTAGTCACGGTTAGCCTACCGATCGGTTTTGGTATGAGGACTGATGATGACGAGGAAAGCGACTTACCTGAGGTCGTAAAGGGTGGACGACGAGTTGTCTGTGCCTTAGGGAGCTTCGAAGCTCTTTCGGGAGGAATGATCGATTGCCTACCATCGAGAATGCTAGCCGACACCGGCGCTACTCTGAGTCTGGTCGACACCAAGGTGCTGAAACGGTTGGGTCGGGCGAGCGAACCCTTGAAACCCTACGATGGTCTGGTACGGAGTTCTTCTGGACACCGTCTGTGCATCCGTGGCTGGATGGTCTTGCCGATCCGCCTGGGCTCGTTGGAGATTACGATGAGTTTGTTGGTGGCAGATCAGTTGCACTGCGACGCTATCCTGGGCGTGGACGCTCTGGGAGCTTTCGGAGCAGTGATTGATGTAGCAGAACGGACGATGACCTTGAAGAGCACTCAGGAGGTATTGGCGCTAGGAGAAACCGTGATACAAGAAACCTACATGACGGCGATGGCTGTCTCGGTACGGCTCCCGCCGCGAGGGCAAGCCCTAGTGATGACGAATGTGATCGGAGAGGCGGCTGACGACGCTACCGTGTTGGTGGAAGGCTCGCTGGGTCTACCTCCGACGCTTTGCGTGGCACGGACGCTGTGCACGGCTCAGAAAGGCCAAGTGATTGTCGAAGTCTGCAACGCCTCAACGGACGAATACTGGATCCAGAAGGGGGCCGTGGTGGCCTCGACAGCCGTGATTCCCGAGTCGGCGTTCGCGTCTCCCCCTCGGCCGGAAGAGAGGAGCCCTGAGAATGGAAAGCAGTCGGCTAGGAACGCTGAGGGCGAACCTGAAGCCGTCAGGTCGGTCACCGAAGAACGAAAAGAGCATACAGAGGAGAAGGTGAAGGCCTCGAAGCCAGACATTCCGCCTGACAAGGGCGCGGAAGCTGACTTCTCGGGCTCTAAGTTGTCGGGAGAACCGAAGGCGTTGTTCCGGGATGAGCTGGGCGCTTTTAGTGACCTTTTCGTGGAGTCGTCGAAGAAACCAGGGCGAACGGATCTGCTGAAGGTTGAGATCGACACGGGGGATAACCGTCCGATCAAGCAGCAACCGTACCGTGTCTCAGTCGCTGAGGGTGAAGTTATGGAAGCAGAAGTGGAAGAGTACCTTGATTTGGGGTTGATCCGTCCCTCGAATAGCCCTTGGGCGAGCCCGGTCCTCATGATCAGGAAGCCCGGCGGCGGGATTCGGTTCTGTATCGACTACCGTCGCCTGAACGCTGTAACCGTGAAAGATTGCTATCCGATGCCCTTAATCGACGACATTCTTGACGTCTTGGGAGACGCTCGACTGTTCTCTACTATGGACATTGCGTCCGGCTACTGGAACGTGCCGATGCACGAGAATAGCGTGGCTAAGACTGCGTTCACGTGCAAGTACAGTCTGTACGAGTGGTTGGTGGTGCCGTTTGGCCTTTGTAACGCTGTGCCGGCTTCCGAACGGTTGATGGAAACCGTTCTGGTCGACTTAAAGTGGCGCTTGTGTCTCGTGTACCTGGACGATTGTGTTATTTTCAGCAAGGACTTCCCCTTGCACCTGATCCGCGTTCGGCAAGTTCTGACGCGTTTCCGACAAGCGGGATTTAAGCTAAAGATGAAGAAGTGTCATTGGGGGCGGAGCCAGGTAGCGTTCCTCGGCCACATCGTGACTCCGACGGGTATCTTGTCGAACCCGGAGAAGGGCAAGGCGGTGATGAACGTACAGAGGCCGTGCGACGTGCATGGGATACGGTCGTTCCTCGGCCTTACCAGCTACTTTCGTCGATACATTCCGGGCTACGCGTTGATTTCGGCCCCGCTAGAACGGTTGAAGGTGAAGGAGGCTCCGTTCTTTTGGAACGAGTACTGTGAGAGCGCTTTTCAGCAGCTGAAGCGTGCTCTGATGAAACAACCCATCTTGGTCTACTCTGATATGAAGAAACGGTTTAAACTCTACGTGGACTCCTCACGCTACGCCGTGGGAGCGTGCCTCATGCAGGAATCTGAGGGCCGCGACCGTGTCGTCGCGTACGCGAGCAAGTTGTTAACGGGGTCACAGAAGAACTGGATCACGAAGCAAGACGGTATCTCCGAGATAGAGTGCTGGGGCGTGGTCTGGGCGACGGGCAAGCTCCGCTGTTACCTCGACAAACGCGAGTTTGACGTGTTTACGGACCACCAGGCGTTGACATGGGTCTTTAGCGCGGGCAACCGTACTGGGAACGCCAAGCTGGCTCGGTGGGCTATGGAGTTGTCCAAACTACAGTTCAAAGTCCATCACAAACCAGGTACTACTATGGGACACGTTGACGGCTTGTCACGATTACCTATGGAGAGTGTGAACACTTTGACAATGGCTTATCTCCTGAACCCGGAACACCCGGAAGAGAACGGCGTTCCGTCTTCAGTCGGGGAGCCGTCGGAGACCGGGCCGGAACCAGAGGTTGTCGGGCCAGAATCGGGAGGAAGGAGTAACAGTGACAGCGAGCCGGAGCACGAGGATGACGACGAGCTGGAGTTGGAGTATGCCACTGAGCCTACGGAGGAGGAAACGGGCGAGGCTTCGACTACGCCCGTGACGCCGTCGTCCGTTGACGTGTTTGGGCTGGACTCTGAACTTTTCCTGGCTGAACAGCAGGAGGTGACGTGGATCAGGGCGCTCGTGGCGCTGCTGCAGGACGGTGCCGTACCCCTGGATCCGTTCCTAAGGCGGCGTATCGTGCAGATGGCGCCAAAGCATTGTGTCGTGAACGGCCTGCTGTTGCGAACCGTCCACTTGCCGGCCAATGTTGGACCAGCCCGCACGGTGACTGTTCCGGTGGTGCCGCTTCCGTTCGTGAACACGGTGTTGCACTTCTGCCACCGAGACTTGCTCTCGTCGCACCTAGGGCTGACGAAGACGCTAGAGAAGGTCAGATGTCACGCTTACTGGCCAGGATGGCGCAAGGACGTTGCTGAGTACCTGCGTGAGTGCATGAAATGTGGTGGAGGAAAAGGACCTAGACCGTGGACGTCAGGCCGAATGCAGAGGATGCCGGTCGCGGATCTGACGGGGCCGTTCTCGCGTTTGGTGGTGGACGCCGTGGGACCGTTACCTGAGACCGAGCGGGGAAACAAGTACATCCTCGTCTTTGTGGACTACTTTACGAGGTGGGCTGAGGCGTTCGCTGTCGGAGCCTTGGACTCGCTCACCTTCGTGGACGCTATGGTGAACGGTGTCGTGTCTCGTCACGGAGTGCCGTCACGGTTACTCAGTGACGACGGTCGGAATTTCACGTCGGACGTGGCTAAGTCTTTTTATCAAACGCTCGGAATCACGAAGTTGTTTGGAGCCGCTTACCATCCGCAGACTCAGGGGTTGGTGGAACGCTTCAACGGAACGCTCATCGGAATGCTTCGGATGCACGTTGACGAAGCACAAACTGACTGGGATATGTATTTACCGCGCGTTCTGTTCGCTTATCGGACGGCCTACCATGAAGCTCTAGGAGACACTCCTTTCTTCACGCTGTACGGTCGTGATCCGGTGCTCCCGTTGGACGTGGCATTCCTGAACCTAGGTAAGAAGTGGAAGAAAAATGAAGTGGCCCAGTATCGAAGAGAACTGTACCGTTCTTTGAAGGACTCACGACATCTCGTAGAACGACAGCTCGTGAAAGCACAGGATCGACATGAACAGAGACTACGAAACCAAGTGGAAGTGCAGTTCGAAGTAGGAGACCCGGTCCGGATGTATCGGTTCTTCAGGGCCAAGCGCGGGGAGAAGAGGACGAAGAAGCTGGCATTCTCCTGGCACGCTCCGTACCGTGTCGTGAGTAAAGTCGGGGAGAACGCCTACCGCATTGAGATCCCGTCGCATCCGGACAAAGTATTGACAATCAACGTCAACAGGTTGAAGAAGTTTCGCGGGCGATGGACCCGGCCCTACAGGAACGAGGTACCTAATGGAGTAGTTGAGGACGGAGAAGAAGTCGAAGATGGTCCCCTGGATGAGACGGACCTACCTGCTTCGAGCTTCACGGAACGGTTGACAGTAGGAAGAGATGACGTAGCTATCGCTGGTACGGACGCTCCTCTGCTGGATGTGGTCGCCAAGCGAGTAGTGAACCGGGCGGCGGAGTACTTGGTGCTGACGGCGAACTATGAAACTTTCTGGTTGCCGAGATCGGCGTTGATGCCTGCCTACTCAGAATTAGTGAACGCTTTCGAACGATCGGAACGGATGAAGAGAGGGCTTCCTGTTTTGAGAAGGAGTGCCCGGCTGGCAGACGCCAATGAAGGCGTGGAAGATCATGACTTGCTGTTGGTGTAATATTCGCGGAAGCGCTTCCTGAAAAGATTGAAACAATTTAGATCAGATGGAAAACAGTCAAGATGGAGGTTTCAGGAACGGTTTGGTGAATGCAGCAAGTGTGCGTGTTAAATTGGAAGTATTTTGTTAAACGACTACTTTGAAACGGAACGCTTGAAGACACTAGAAACGCCAAGAAGAAGATGATACGTTCCGGGGTTAACTGGCAACCCTTCACGAAGTCTTGCGAAGATACTTGTCGCGACCCTTGTCGTGGCCCTTGTCGCTGGACTTATCGTCGCCGGGGCTGGGCGTCTTGGTGCCCGAGCTGGAAGCAGGAGTGGCCGCGGCGTCCTTGTCCGCCTTGTCGTTGGTGCGGGAGTCGGCTTCTTCGTCTTCGTCATTCGAGCTCTCGTGAGGCTTGTCCTCGGGGGCCTTGCCGCGGGGGTTTTCGTCTGCTTACTCGTCGCTGGAATCGCCCTCGCTTGCATCGGAGTCGGTTAAGCCCGAGCGTTCTCTCTTCTTCTTCTGGGCCGCTTTCGGCGTCGGACTGGCCGTGATCTTGCGACGCGTGGGGGGTCGGATGGTCGAGAGACCGTCAATCTCGAAGTCGGAGTCATCTTCACCCTTCTCGGTGTCCCGGAACGGTTTCTGGTTGAAGACGGGGATAGGTTCGTCGTTTGCCAACAGCTGCTCGATCTCGTCGATGGTCGCCTGCAGGTCTTCGCTGGCCAGCAACCTCTTGCAGTCGCCGCGATTAGTATTGCCCACCCAGTTGGGGTAACGAGGATCGCTGCCCTGCACGTCGAGCACGACCCGGGCCAAGGCACGATTCGACAAGCGCAAGTGTTCCGGGCGCGTAGGGTCGAGAGCGTGCGTCTGCTCGAGGAGTTCCGGGATGGACGCATAACCGTCCTCGTCGACTCGGCTGGAGTCCAGGATGCGGCCGGTGATCACGCGATAACGACTTGGATTGGTGCGAAGAACGGTTGCTAGGTCCTCCTGTGCTGGGACGTCGTCTTCATCATGATCGGCCTTGGCGGCTTTGGCGCTGGCCGAGGGTTGGCGGCTTTGCCGCCCAGCCACATCAGGTTCACGTGGGCCCCTTTCTGGATCAAACGAAGAAAGCCATAGTACCCGAAAAGCTTGACGTTGCGGCTCAGAAACTGAAACCGTGCCACGATGGCGTTCAGCTTCTGCTTGCGACGCTCGTTGGCCTTGGTCGTAGGCGCGTACAGCGCGCAATCCAAGAACACGGAACGGAACTGCATCACGAGACGGTAGTGCGCCAGATAGAGGTCACGGTGTGCTTCTGGGTCGTAACAGGCACGCTAACCACTCCAACGGTACGCTAAGCGAACAACGACCGTTCCCTGTTCGGTGGCCGCTTGCTCCAGCTGCTCGAGGTCTGCACGAAGCTTCGCGGAGACATGGACCGGCAGGTTCTGCAGGATGGTGGGCGCCCGGCGCAATTGCCGCTGCTTCTTCTTTGCGGGACTAGCAGCCTTGGAGCTGCCGCGGGCACTGGAACGTTTCCCATGGTACGGCGAGGCGATGAACGTGAAGAGGAGGTGATACTGGGAAGCAGTCAAATCAGATGACCGGTCCCACGCCTCGTCGCTCCATACGGGGTTCAGCTTCAAACAGCTGTTCCCCAGGCGATCCCGAGCGAGGACGGATACCACTGGAACGGTACGGCCCGTTCTCACTCGGGACATCCTCCCCGACGACACCTCGTCGTCCTCGCCGAGCCTCCGCCTTCGCACTCTCGACCTTAGCAAACTCCGCAGCACGGACGCTTTCCCATCGCGCACGGTGCAGGGCTCTCGACTCCCTCAAGGCACGACGGTCGGCGTTCGCAGCTCGCACGGCGTCCGCAGCACCAGCAGGCGCTCGTCCAGCCCCACCGTCCATGTGCCAGAAAGCGTCCGCGAGCCGTTCGGCTTGCTCTTGTTCTTCCATCGCTAGCTGCCACTCTCTGTAGCGTTCGCTGACCCGGTCCAGCGGCGAGGGTTCCTCGGTTTCAAATAGGTGCCACAGGCGGCTGGTACAGCCGACCAACACCACCCCAACGCTGAAGTCCACCACTGCTCTGTTCAACGCGACGCCCTCCGCAATCACTAGCCCTTCGTCGCCTCTGAAGACAAAGTTCATAACACTTAGGACGCCTAGAACGCCTAGCCATCCTTGGCAAATGCCCTCCACAGTTTCATACACGAACAGCACGCAGACGCACAGAACGTACAAGCTCACCGTGATCACCGCCCAAACCGTCCAGGCGAGGATCCCAGCACGGTCCGCCGTTCTAGCCGACTCGACGAGTAGGCCTTCCCAGTAGTGGGCCGACGCCCAGCACGCCGCCTCCAAGGTGTCGGGTAGGAAGACACATCACCACGCATCTTGAGCGTCTAACCACTTGTAGAGGAGCCGCCCAAGTCCGTCGAGGTGTTCCTTCCGGGCGACCAGCACCACCATGGGCGTTCCAATCAGCGCCTCGGCCGACTTGTGCCATCGAGAGTACCATGGTCGCTCCAGCATCTCCGGCTTACGCACGTACTTGCGATAACGGTGTAGGCAGGCCTTGGTGATCTCCGTCCACCTGTAGACGAATGATCCCGTAGTCAGCAACAGTCTCCCCACTAACCCCCGGAGTGGAGCGGTG
>BSXT01001216.1:0-10651 GCA_030267785.1 Phytophthora fragariaefolia
CGAAACCGGGCTGCCACAGTCAGCCGAGCCGGTAACAGAGGCGAAATACATCTTCGCCTATGTCGGCGAAGCAGAAGGGCCTGAAGACGAGAAGAAGAGTGACGGGAATGGACGTGACATGGATGGTATTGACGGTGAGCTCGGCTACTCGGAGGGAGAGAGCCCAGCTATGATGAGTAATGCTGATCCGACTCGGCTAGAGACCGGTGCAACAGGAAGAACCAAGACGATGAGGTTGCTCCCTGGGGAGCGGCTAGGGTGGTGGTCCGCACAGAAGTTCGACCGCCGAGTTCGTATGCGAGCTCTCGTGATGGGGGCGGTGAACGACCAGCGGACGAATATTCTGCTGGACACAGGGGCTAACATCTCGGCGATCAACGAGCTGTTCGCCCGGAAGCTGCGACTGAAGCGGCAAGCCAGTCGAGATGTGCAGATTGGAGTACAATTGGAATTGGAAAGGACAAAGTGGGAACGTCTACACGAGCATGGGTGAAAGTTACGCTCGGCTGGGAAGTGTCATACGAGTTTGAAGTGTGGGTAATGGATCACCACTCCGGTGTCGATTTAATACTCGGTACTGACTTAATGATCCCGGCGGGCATTCACCTCGATCTCTATAACTCACTGGCAAAACTCCCCGATGAAGTGGTTGTCCCATTGATTAAATCCCAGAACTCGGCAGATGATCCAAGAGGAGGACTACAAGTCACAGATGGTCCGACTGAAACCATCTGTTTACCAGGACGCTTGACAGCCGAGCTCAGGATACGGAGACGACAGCCAGCCGAGTCGACTCATGAGTTATGGGTACGGCGTACAAAAGACTGGATCCCTACGGTGGTTCTTAACAGAAGTGGAAGAGCCACGCGCGTATTGTTGACTAGTGTGAAGTCGTCGCTGACATGGTGCCCAGCACACTTCCCGGTGTTAAATTGGACTCCGCGTGGGGTACTACCTCCTGAAGGATTTGTCCGGTTGAGCTCGGCAAAGTATCGCGATTGGCAGGTACTCGCGTATGAAGCGGCTATGGACAAAGATCTGTTGCGCAAGGAGCAACAACTGTACGATGAGTGGCGGGAGAGACAACCACCGGTTGTGGGGAGGCGACCGTATTCCCCCCACACAAAGATCGCGCGGCGGACACCCGACTCGGCGCAGTCGACACGACAAACAAAAGACGAGGGATCACCCATTCGGGGTCCTGAGGGTTATTCGGCCTCGGCTGAGACGCCACCGCGGCTCATACAGAATGAGGTTGACCCCAGTCGAGTGGATAGAGGACATGCGAACTCGGCGAAATCTTCTATTAAGCTGAACAGCAATAATGGAGCCCCCAGCCGAGTTCGGAGGAGCGGCAGGAACTTGGGCGAGGCCTCAGCTGAGAAGGAGCGTGCAAACAGGACCTTCAGCCGAGTTGCGGACGCACTTGTGAGCTCGGCAGAGTTGGTAGACAGCGGCATTAAGGCGACGAAGACCACAGTCAGGGGCAACCCCCCAGATCGAGGGCGGCGGTTGGACGAGATCGAGGTTAGCGATGAATTGCTGGATGCTGACCCCGAGAAGAATCTGCACCTCCGGTACTTGCTGGCCGCCGAATTAGATGATGACGGAAATGGCGACAGCAAACTCGGCGAGCAGACTGACACGTACGAGCGGACCCCGAACTCACTCAGCTTAGAAGACTATGCTCATGAGCTGGCGTTCCACCCTGACCTCACTGACGTCATACCGACCCAGCAGGATTACTCGGCGGACAACGTAGTGTGCGGCTCCCACTCAGCCGAGCAGACAACTCGGCTGGTGAAGGTACTGCAGTCACATGAACGGATTATGATATCGAGTGGAAATGCCTTACCCCCACCAGCGTATGGAGTGGTTTGCGATATTGATGTGCAAGGGCATCCACCGATCCGCCAACGAGCTCGGCGAGTACCACTCAAACACCTCAAAAAGCTCTACGAATTGCTGAAGGCACTCCTAAAGGCTGGACTGATTGCGTTTTTGAATAGTCCCTGGGCTTCCCCAATTGTTATCGTGCTCAAGAAGAATGGGGTGGATATTCGCTTATGCATCGATTATAAGTTGGTCAACGGTATCACGCTCATGATGGAGTATGCGATGTCGCTGGTCGACGACTTGCTCACCGAGTTGGATGCGTACCTATGGTTTTGTTCGCTGGACGCCGCAAGTGGATTCTGGGCGGTAATGATGACTCGCCGAGCTCGGTGGATCTCAGCTTTTGTCTGTGCGCTTGGACATTTCGAATGGCTACGCATGCCATTCGGGCTGAAGAATGCACCGATGATTTATCAACGACTAATTGATAACGCGCTGTGGGGATACGTCCAACCGAAAGGAGGCTGGGAAGCATTCGCAGACCGGATCAGCCGAGTTGAACAGGAAGCAGAAGCTCGGCGGGAGACTTATTCGACTGACGTGATATTCAAACCAACTCGGCTAACCAAATTTGACGCTGATCGCCGAGCTCTAGCCGAGTCCGATGCTATGCAAGAATTCATACAGCCCGGAAGCAGACATGTTCACCTCGGGTGAACCTGATCAATCGAGTCTGGTACCGGTGTTTGAGCGGCGTTCCTTTGTGGATGACATCTGCTTCGGTGTTCGGACATTTGACGAGTGTCTGGATACTTTGGACCGCCTTCTCAAACTCTTCGCCGAGTGTCGGATAAGTGTGAGCTTCCCGAAAAGCATATTCGTACAGCCGAAGGTCGACTTCCTCTCGCATACCGTGACACCCAAAGGAATGCAAGCCGATCCGAAGAAACTGGCAGCAATCGCCGAGTTGCATTTCCCAAAATCAAAGAAAGGCATGCAGGCGTTCCTAGGGGCACTCAACTATTACGGCCGATTTATCCAGAACTTGGCCGTGTATGGTGTGGTCCTCTACCAGTTGAAGGAAGACGACTTTGCTCAAGGGGGTGACCTCACCGCTGCTAAAGCTGCGTTCTCCGAGTTGAAAAAGAAGGTGGTCGAGGCCCCAATTCTCCGGTATTTCGACTCGGCGAAGGACGTACATATCATGCTTTTCGCTAACAATTGGGCGTTGAGTAGTACGTTGATGCAACTACACGATGCCAAACTGCACCCGGTGCGTTTCAGCGGCCGAGTATTGAAAGAGAACGAGATCAATTATCACCCAGCGGAGAAGGAAGTACTCGCGCTACTTCAACTGCTGAAGGTTTGCTACACCCAGCTAGCTGGGCGGACGCTCCACGTCTACACGCGATTCTCGACCCTGGAATGGGTGTTCCGGTCCAAGTCACTATACGGACGCGCAGTGAGTTTCGCGGTTTTGCTGTCCCCTCACCACCTGAAGATACAGCGGGTGCGTGAACGGGATCTTGAATTCGCCCAGCTACTGCAGGCATCGATTACGCCCGCCGTCGGACTCGACGAATCGCTGAAACATCTAGCGCCTCCCTCCAAGAACTCAGCTACGGTGCGGATGGACCCCGAGTTACTCTATGCGCGTGTGCCGACGCGTTGTGAAGGTCACGTGTTGTCGTTCGATGGGTCGGCGAAAATGGAGAAAAATGGCGGTTACGGCAGTTGTTCATGTATACTATGGAAGCTCCCAGCCGGGGACATTGAGATCGCTGCATGCGCGCACCTCCCGTTGACCACTGTCAACATAGCCGAGTACACCGGCATGAACAACGGGGTTATCGCGGCACTCCGACGCGGCGTGTCCGACCTTATCATTGTGGGCGACTCTCGGCTTGCGATTCAGCAATCCATGGGGGTGATCGCATGTAGGAAAGACGCGTTGCAAGTCGAGCTGGCTGGGCACAAGGGGCTCACCAAGAAATTGAACTCCGTTCGCTACCTACATGTAGTTCGCCACTACAACTCGGCTGCTGATACTATGGCCACTGAAGCATTGGCAGCCAAGGCAGGTCGAGTAGTGCTGAGTACAGAACGAGAAGCCGAGTTGAGGGCCCTAAACAAGATCCCCGAGAGGTTGTGATATAGCTGAAAAATTAGTCCACGCGATCAACAACTCAAGCGACTCAACTCGGCGGGAAACCTCATTTTACTTAGTCCACGGCTGGGATGCACGGTCCACTCTGAAAGCGATGACTGAATCAACCCGCCAACGACAAGCAAACTCAGCTGAAATTACGGACGCCGCGGAGTGGAGACGAGAAGTCAACCGGCAAAGGGAGGTAGCATTATATCTCGCTGCCGAGTTCCAACGTAAAGAGAAGGCACGAAGAGCGAAAGAGCATAACGACGCTCTCAGTCGAGTCGAGAAAGGAGTATCCCAGTAGGTGCTGAGTCGCCAACTGAGCCGACGACCACCGAAAGGTCACCAGCTGAGTCGCCAGTCGAGTCGGCGACCACCGAAAGGTCGCCAGCCGAGGCGGAATCCACCGAAGAGGCACCAGCCGAGTTCCCAGCCGAGTCGGTCCGCTCCCTGTTCAAGGAGGGAGATCAAATATTGCTGTTCATGGAACTAGTGAAGCCTGGGCTGACGAAGAAGCTAGCTCACCGGTGGCACGGGCCGTTCAGGGTAAAGAGGAAGGTCGAAGAATTCGCTGATGAACTCGAACTCTGCAGTGCACGTATCTCGACTAAAGGCGGTGATGGAACTCGGCGAGAGGCCAACAACTCGACTAAGACCCGAACTCAATGAAACCGAGCGCTTCGACTTTGATGAGGAACTCCCCCCAGAAGACAGCTGGGAGCCGGATGAAAATGAAAACCGATTCGAAGTCGAAGCCATCCTCGACGATGAGCTCGCCTTGTCAACGAGCACGTCCAGAGCTCAACGAAGGATCAAGGTCAAATGGGTCGGCTACGACGAGCCGAGTTGGGAACCACTGTCTAACCTATCCTGTCGAGGCTTGCTGTTCGACTATCTACGGATCAAGAAACGGGAAAACCGCCTGCAAATGGTACAGGTGGCGGATGAGAATTAGTGGCACCCGCGTCACATGTTACATCGACTCAGCGAATGCTGCAGGCTGAGTCGAATGGTACCAATACTGCAACAACTACATGAAATGCATTAATTTATCTAAAACGAAATGGATACCGAGTGTATAATCAAAGAGTGACGGGGGAATCGGTCCCCGGAGGAGTTGCAGCTAGAGTCACAGAAGAAGCCGCGCTGGCTAAAAGATCCATAGCCGAGTCGATATCCCGCGGAGAGCGACTAGCTGAAGCCCTGTCCGGTGAAGCATGCCCGCCGAGTCAGCCAAGCCTCGATCAGCCGGCCCATTCGGGTCCGGGGAGTCTGGATCAAAAAGTGAGTCGGAAGGAGACTCTCCATAGTCATCCTGAGTCGCTCGAGCGTGGCGCCCGGTAGCCGCCGAGTCGCTGGCTGACCAGCCGAGTTCGCCAGGCCCACAACCTTCAAAGATGTGAATGCCCGAGCGGTTGGCACATAGCGGGGCACTGGAGGAACGAATCGGAGGGTCAGACTCAGTGAGATCCACGTCATCAACCACAGCCGTCTCCACAACATGGGACTCCATCCCGGTAGGAGCGAATGGAAGGAAATCAACATTGCGGGCCCGGAAACAAGTGTTGTACGGGTGACTGGCCGGATAAGTGAGCCACCACGTACGCCAAGGCTCCACCGCACCGACTTCGGTCGCGGCTCGACTCCAATCGGCGCCACCGGGGATCCACGAAAAATTCACCAGCGGATAGACCGGCACGGACGGCTCGAAATATACCTCAGCGTCCACGCCAGGAGCTGGTATCCCGTCGACCACTTTCATCACGGCAGAAAACAAGTTGTCCGATATCGAGGTCATGAGGCCGCGCAACGCATCACTCCGTCGCTTGCGGTTCAACTTGTACTTGGACCACTCGGCATACATCTCGGCGATCTCCTCGTATGAGGAAGAAGCTTGCTGACTCGGATGGAGCCCCATCATGACGCTTGACTCGACTATCCAGTGGGTACGCTCCCACAAAGCCACGAAATACCGAGTGGAGTGATCATCCCGAGCTAAGCTAGCCGAGTGTCAACTAGCAGTCGAATTGGGTATCTCACCGCGCAACTTAATCCATACTTCAGCAAGTTTCTCCATGAGAGTGGAAAACCTCGCCGAGATAGCCAGCCGAGTTCGAGCCTGTGAGAAAGCTAAAGGCGAACAGAAAACCGGGTCAGCGGGCAAGAGTTTGCGAAGCCACTGCGCTGGATGACGGGGATTGTAAACGTCAGCGAAAGACCGAAGACCAGCGAGGCTGCAAGGAGTAGGAGGAATCCTGGGACGACCCTCGCCAAATCGTGCGATCTACCCAGTCTGGCGCTCCAAGATCGCTTTCCAGCAACGAGACGAACCAAAGTGAAGGAACCTCAGCTCGTGCAACCGAGCGTTCTGAGGGGTGATCCTGGAATCCCTTGAAGCCGCTTGAGCGGGTCGAGTCTGCAAAGTGCTGAAAGACACTCTGAGTACTGCAGGAAGTGCCGGAACTGAGTGCGCACCCGGATGAGGGTTGGAAATGCGAGTAGCCACCGCCACTGGAGAACCAGTCGAGTCAGCGGGGCGAACCGTCGCTGACGCCACACCGGTCAGAAGAAGCGAACCCAACGAAGCCGAGCTCAGCGAAGAACGGGTACGTCGGCTCTTCTTCGGAGGCCGAGAACCATCAGCCGAGTCGGGTGGTGCACTTCGCTTATGCTTCTTGGAAGAACCTCGGTCGTCAGTCGAGCTCGCGTGGCCTGCACGTGCGGACTCCCGGTGCTTGTGCTTGTGCTTGCGCTTGGGATCCCGCTCAGGAGTCGGACACTCTGGCTGCATCTTCTTCTTACCAAGGAGCGACGACCGTGGACGCTGAACCGCTTCAGCCCTAGTTGGCTCGGAAGCTGGAGATGACGACGGGGGAGTACGTACTAGAAGCAAATAGGACTGGTACTTCCCCCGAGGGGTCTTTCGCCCAGTCTGCATCCTGGAGACGATATCCCGGATGGGGATGTCGTCAGAATCTTGGGATGAATCGTCTCCATCGGAAGCCGGAGCCGAAGACGCCGGGGCACGCGCCTTAGGTCCAGATACTACTGACCCATCACGGTGACCAAGTTGCTCCCGACCAGAAGTAGACCCTGGTGAGCTAACAACGGTACCCTCAGGCTCGCCTTCAGATGAACCGCCAGAGAGCTCCAACGGCTGAGCTGACGACCCTTCACCATGCGCCGCCGAGTCAGGAGAAGACCCAGCCGAGTCCCCGAAGCCCAGCGCCACGCGGTCGGAGACCTTCAACTCTCCGAGGTAACGGCTTGAGAGACGCGCCGCGTTAATAGCTGACGCCCGCCGAGGTCGACCGGAAGGAGACACCATGCCTTGACCCGGAGTCGGAACGGCGGACTGGGTTGGCGTGGAAGAGACCCCAGAACCAGCCATGAGAACTCTAGACGCTGAGTCGTCAGGAGACTGACGAGCAGATTGCCTTCGGGGACATGCCAAGAGACGGAGCACGGCGGGAGCAGCGGGGACACCAGGGTCCGACACCGGCGTCGCAGGTGCAACAGAGCTTGAGGTCACGACGTCGGTCACGATCGAGTCCGAAGCTGTTGGAGCAGGAGCGGCAGACACCGGCGTCGTAGCAGAGACTCCAGCCGAGGCTGGCGTCGACACAAAAGTCCCAGCCGAATCCGGCGTCAGAGCAGAAACCTCAGCCGAGCTCGAGGCCAAGCCAGCAATATCAGCAGAGTCCAGCGCCGAGATCGAGGACGTGGTCGGGGACGCAGTAAGCTCCAAGAGCGCAGCAGAACCCGACGTGGCCACGACGCTCTCAGCTGGGTCAAGCATTGGCGCGACAGTCGCAACGGAACTCGACGGAGAATGGGTAGTCGTCATGGATGAAGCCGAGGTAGCAGCCTTAGTCGAGTCGGAAGTGATGACAGAAGCAACGACTCACTCGGCACCGAAGCTGGAACCACAGCCGAGATCGGTGTACTGGCAATGAACCCAGCCGAGTTAGCCGCTGTAGCGGTGGATACAGCGACGGATCGAGACGCCGCATCCACCGTAGAGCCGGCCGGAATTGAAACTGAGGCCTGGACGGGCGAAGCCGACCCCGGCGCCGTCGCAGCCGAGTTCGAGAGTGCAAGGCCCGTCGTAAACTCGCATGGTGATGAGCCGCCAACCACAGCCGGGTCCAAAGTTGGGGCAGCCGAGACTGCGGTCGTCACTGCAGTACTCGAAGTTGCTACCACCGGACCCGAAGTTGCTGTAGTCAGGCTCGAATCGAGCGAGCCAGGAACAGGAACCTCACCCAGCGGGGAAGCGGAAGCCAAGGCATCGTCGATCAAGGGGCCAAATTCCACGTCTTCAGCTGGGCTACCGGCTTCAAAGTCCGGGAAGACGTCATCACTGGCAGGACTCGCGGGTCGAGAAACAACAGTAGTTGATCGGGACCCAACCGAGCGGCGAGAAGAATGTGGACGCCGTCGCTTGGAGGAGAGAGCCGACATGCGTAGCAATTCTCCATCTGACACAGCACCCAAGTCATCACCAGCCAGTAGATCCATCACTTCTTCGTGGCCCTTTTCCCCGGGAAGAGGAATCGAGTAAGGCGGATCTGGCGGCTGGTGAGGCTTGCGTCGAGAACCTGCAGCAGTCGCCGAGACGGGATGACTGAGACGACGAAGTCGCTCGGCGGGAGTCAGCGACATAAGCCGAGCTCGACGAAGCTGACTCAGCGTCCGCCGAGACCGTGGAGCACTGGAGAAGGCACCGCCAGCCGAGTCAACTCCAGACGCGAATCGCCCAGTCGAGTTCCACGAAGCAGGGGAAGAAGCACCTTGACACCGAGGAGTCGAAGCAGGAACGGCGGTGGCTGACCCGTCTCGTCAAAGCCCGACTTGGAGTTCAAGAGTCCGCGACTCCCCGCTGGGAATCACCATAGCCTCCGAAAATCGCTCGGCGAGAAGGCGGCACAACCGAGCGTTCAGCCGAAGGTCGCTTGGCGACAAACCAGGAACGTCCAGACCACCAGCAGCAGCTACAGCCATGTGCGGATCATGTACAGGGATGGATCCCTGGCGAGCGATTACCCGCTTCCGCCGAAGAATTACAGCCCTCTGGTTGGCGATCACCTCCTTAGCATGGCGGAGTGGCTGACTGCCTCCGTCAGTAAGCGGTCTAGCCGACTCCTGTAGCTGGGTGAATTGCTTGGTGACCCCTTGCAAGGTCGCGTAGGCACGGTCGCGGTCAACAATGGACGCGCGCAGAGTGGCGATCTCCTGATCGCGATCCAGAACTTGTCGCTTGAAATCATCGGCATGACGGAAAGCGGCCGCGATCTCTGCATCCGACACGGCCCGAGCAGAAGCGACTCCAGCTTCCAACTCGGTGACGCGCTTCCGAAGGGAAGTGGAGAAAGCTGTCGACTGCTTGGACAAATCCAACAAGCGGTCGCGCTCCAGGGTCATCACTTTGAGCTGCCCCTGGCGATCAGCTAACTCGGCGGACTGGGTGTCAAGCCGGCGAGTCAAAGAAGTATTAATCTGCTGCACCACTTGCAACTCGGTCCGCAGGTCAGCGATGACCGCAGCCGAGTCCGGCCCAGCGAACTGTCGACGGAGAGCGTCTCCAAGTTCGTGGATCGTGGTGGCCGAGAGCAAAGCATCCCGCTGAGCTCGATCGGAAGGAGCAGCAGGACGAGTAAGCGAGGAAGCCACAAATCTGGTCAACTCAGCTAGCTCTTGCTCTCGCTGACTCGCTTGGAACCGCAACAAACACTCGATGGACTCGAGAGTCACTCGCCTAGCCGAGTCCGACTCATGCTCGGCGTCCGAAGTGGTGTCGCCCGGCGGACTCGGTTGACGAGGAAGGCTTGTGCGAGAAGTCAGTCTCTGATCGACATCCACATCCGAGGAAGTTGTCAAGTCGATGAGCGAGGATTCCCGTTCATCGCTGACCCTCGGAGTGGCGCAAGATTGAGGCTGCGACTCGGCGAACAAGCCCTCACCTCGGCGAGCGGACGGCGAAGGGGCCATATCGGCGTCAGTGGAAGGCTGTACAAGGAGAACAAGGTCAAGAAAGAGATCGTGAGCAAGCAAACAACTGGAGCGAAGACGCACCGGAGGCGTCCCGGGCGTAGACTGCGACGACATGGTGAGCGTGCTGAACCCTGTTGCGCCCAAACGGTATTACCAGCGGCTGACAGGAAGCGACATCGGAGTGATGGTCAAGCCCCTCGCCAGCTCGGCTCGGAACGTGACCGGGGTAGTTGTGATGTCGAGATACACCAAGTTCCTAAGAAAATCAGCCGGTTAACACCAGCTCGGACTTAGCAGACTCGGCTGGGTAGCCGATTAGGTCCGAAACCGGACTTAGCCGACTTGGTGGATGATCGCTTAGGTCCGAGATCGGACTTAGCCGACTCGGTTGAAGATTCGCTTAGATCCGAAACGGGAGTTAGTGGAACTCGGCTGAGGGGGCGGCCGAGATCCAAAACTCCCCATTTCACTTGATATTTGTATAGAAAGCCTTAGGAAACGGAAAAGGGGGCTAACAGACGCCCTAGGAACATAAGAACGAACAGAGCAGAATTTTCGAAGTCCACAACAAGTGCATACGCTTCCGGTAAGTCCCTGCACGGGCTGGATTATGCTGTCGTCGGTACCCGAGAGGCATAGCTTGTAGGGTACTCGACTGGTAGCGCCAAG
>BSXT01001217.1:0-11008 GCA_030267785.1 Phytophthora fragariaefolia
TACGCCCAACTCCTTGCTCGTCCGCCAAGACATGACATGGCGAACGCAACCTTCGACAGCGGTCGACAATACGTCGAGCCGTAATGGCAGTGTCGACTTCGACAAGCCAACGGAGGAGAGGCTCGCCTCCCTTCCAACATAACTGTTCACGTGGAGTTTCAACGACTCCACGCGCGGTGTGAACGGAGTCGACACAGTAGCGCGAGCAGCGATCTCGCGCTGTTCCTTCATGATGAACCCCAGAGCAACTCCGTGTTGCTCTGTCGGCGAAAGCGTACGCAGCATCGTCGCTGCCACTGCTTCTCCAATGACTGTCGCCAGTCGTTGGAGCGCCCCCCACTCTGGATCCGCCAGGTGGGGACAGTCTGCGCGTGCAACATGCGTTGCAGCCGCGTTCGGGCTACATGTCGACATGTTAATGTCCACAGGTAGGTTCTCAGCCCCTCGTTCGTATTCCATACGAACGTGTTCGTAGTCGGTCGTTGGACGGACTACAAAGTGCTACCAGGTGTAGTGGGCTTACTTAGCTCACTACTTTAGCTTACACGTGTGCGCGACGTGTAGGAGAAGCGTAGGTTTATTTATATTAGATTAAGTATACTTAGCTCACTAAGTATAGTTAACCTAAATAAAGAAGTATTAATACCTTTTTTGGTAGAAATGAGAACTGAATTTGAAATGTTAACTTCGGCTTTGCCTCCTAAAAGTGATATCTATAAAGAGAGGATCTGCCAACGAGTGGTTGGCAGAATCCCTATCCTAATGCATGCTCCTTATTGGCAGATATATGTTGCTTTCTGCCAATAGTAGTGCTTCCTACTATGAATGGTGACACACAGCATGTGGCCCACCTGAATGTATCCATTAGTGCATGTCGCACTAATGTGGAGGTTGCCTGAATGTATAGCCCCGCTACACGCCCCAAGAGGATACGCAAAGTGAGTTTGGACAAGGGAATGAGGCGTCGACGAATATCGGATCAACGACGACGCCGCTAAATCAAGATCGATCCGCGGAGCGGCAGCGTTTTGGGAGGAGCTCTACTGACGGAACAGAGGAGAGTCCGGTTATGGACCTCGAAGATAAACCACAGCCTCCTCCCCAGGTCCCCTCGGGGACCCCCGCCGGTCTGGATGGAAATCTAGACCCGCCGGACGAAAGTCCACCGGCGCAAGCCATCCAACCACGAAGTGGTAAGTCAACGGCGAAAAAGAAGCCTTCAAAATCGAAGCCTTCGCGCAAGAAGATCAAGGCACCTTACTCCGAGACTGAAGATCGTGGTGATCTAATGTCTGACGATCAGCTGACCACAGCCTACTACAAGAAGGAACTGCATACGTTCCTGATCAACGATGCAGTGATGCGTGTCCTCCGGCCAAAAATCCTTGGCGAACTCCAAGGACCTGTGTCACCACCGGCGGCTGGATCGACCAAACTGTCGGCCACCAAAGCACTAATGCGCCTACTCAAAGACACTGGAATAATCGCCGAGTCATTCGAAGCAGAAGCGCTATTCGATCTGAAGCTCAGCGAGATCAAACAGTCAGTCCAAAGCATGTTCGAACTCCTGGCCCCTCTGGTCGGCGAGCCAGATCAGGCTCAGAAGCAATCGACCCAGTCAAAGTCAACTAGATCGACACTGACAGTAGCCAGATCGACGTCAATGGTCGCTCCAGGTGACCAGACCGCGGCGGCGTCGCCTTATGTGTCTGCTACGGAAGAGGTCGAGTCAAGTGACTCGGACGACTCGGAAGAACCGCCTCGCATGACTTCAGGACCAGCAGGTTCAGCCATGATTCAAAATGCTGCGAAACAGACCGCCGGACGAACGACTATAAACCCAAGAGATACCCGGGAGGCGATGGCGAACTCGAACCGACACCCGCCGGAGAAGCTGGAATCATTTTTTCAAGCGGCCACGGAAACGTTCCTGAAGGAACAGCAAGTGCCTCAAACACGGCCGAAACCAAGATCGACGGGGGATCAAGATGTAGAAATGGAATCAGTCGGGTCGCCAGACCGACCCACTACTGCTTGGGAGTATGATCCGGACGATCTCAATCTAGGCCGACCGGCCCGAGCCACCATCGCTACCACAACGGCCACCACGAGTAACCCGGCGATAAACACCCCATGTCAGCCATGTCAGAACTGATGGAGTTCGCAGGCAAAGATGGCGACGAAGATCGAGCCCGGTCCTGGTTGGGCAAGGTGAAGTCAGCATTTATACGTGACCAGGCGCCAGATCCAGAAAAGTGTCTAGTGTTCGGCGATCTACTTACCGGACCAGCTCGAAATTGGTACCGCCAGCTGAGCCGCACCACCCGCAGTACGTGGAAAGACCTCCACCAAAACTTTCAAGTTCAATACTGTGGACGAGGCGTCTCAGTCGTACGGCAGTATTACCATGCCAGAAAACGATCCGACGAGTCACCTCTAGAATATCTACACCGCCTCAATGTCGCGGGATTGCGCACTCGGCTGCAGATCAAGGACGGTCCACAGGAGATCAGACGAGAGCATGTCGAGCATTTCATCGAACACTTGACGAACGCGATCTGGCAGATCAACTAGCTTTGCTCCGAGTCCCGGACGCAGATATCCTGGAAGAAGTCCTGCGATCTCGTCAGCGAGCAAAGTCTAGGCAGAGCAAAACGGTGTATGGATCGATCAAGCCTCGTCTGAAGTCACCTGCTGCAGCGGCGGGTACGCGGGCGGTTCGGGCTGTTCATATACCTGAGGACAGCAGTGATTCCGACGAAGAATCAAGGAGCTCATCGGACGAGGACCTACGACGGGTGTATCTTGCTTCAAGATCGCCGCAAGATAAACCCCAAGATCAACGCATCCGAGATCAAACCCAAGCGCCGCACCACCAAGATCGCCACTCCAGCCAGTACCCTAGACAGACAGACGAAGGGACGCCGTCCAAGCGGTGCTCGCACTGCGGGTCTCGAAAGCAGGACGATCTTGGGTGCTGGAGGCGCCTGACGTGTGATAAGTGTGGCAAGAAAGGACACCCGTCAGACAGATGCCTTTTCGTGTGCAGAGCATGTGGCGAGATCCATGAAGCTGGCAAGTGCCCGATGGAGGAATTTTACAACTAATCCGCCAATGGTATAATACCACTAAGCATGGGGGGATGCTACCAGAGTCGGCCGAGAAGATGTTAAACTAGAACGCTCGCCGGGTTGGAATCCGGTACGAGCCTAGCGTTCTAGATTTTGTATCTATGCATATGGCGAGAAACAGTCGAAAGCGGCGGTAAACAAGGTGATCGACAATACATGTGATCTTGAGAAGGAATCTGCCAGATAAATAGCTAATCTTCACCAGACCGACGAGTATTCGAGATCGGAAGTGAAGATGATTTTGGATATTTCATCGGGAGAATCGCGAGGATATTGGAAATATCATGTGCCAGACAAGAAGTTCAAGCAAGCAAAAGCTGTTGGTAAGATCAACAATGCGAAGCGACTTTACTGTTCGATAGTGGTGCCGAAGTGTCTATTCTAGACACCGCCTTTGCTCGTAAGGTAGGATGCTACGTGGACAGACGCTACAGTGTGAAGGAGTGGGGAAGTCCCCGTATATGACAGAGGGACGCACTCGCCTCAAGATCGCGCTCGCAGGATCGCTGGTCTATTTTTTCGACGCTTGGGTGGGTCGTCCGACCGGGGGCCAAGATCTCATACTCGGCATGGACTTCATGGTCCCAGCTGGAATACAACTTGATCTTGCCGATGGGACGATCTGCTTGCCGGACGAAGTACGAAATCAGCTGGTTGGGCGACAACCGCTATATGGCGACAAGGTGGAGCAGGTAACGATGGGAGGTTACTGTGAGATCGATATAGGCGGATCAGAGGAAGTCAGATTGCGAACAAGGCCATCAGATCGACAGAAGTTATGGGTTACACGCGGAGATCGCTGGGTACCCACCTATGTTGTGGGCCCGGGGCGGTCCTGCTCCTTGCGCCTAACTAGTGTAAGCGAGCGCAAGCTAATTCTGCATGGGGATACGAAGATTGCAATGTGGCTTGCTGGAGATCGCGTACCGCGCCTGCCTGGATATGTCTCGGTGGGATCACGACGTTACGCGGAATGGCAGAACCTGGCCTACCAGGTGACCACCGACGAAAACGGCGTGACCCCGAAGCAATAAGAAGTGGAAGGGCCAGCTGTGGAGCGGCCTCTATACCAGACTCCCACCTCGATCTTAAAGCGGCCTCCAACTCGTCCCGTGGGGACGGCGGCCGCCCGGCAAATTAAGGGTCGGGGTCCTGGCATAGACTCTCTCCACAACGTCCAAGACTCCCTCTACAATACCCAAGGGCTGCCGCTCCCGTCGGGCGAGGCAAGCTGTGCTCAGATCATAACATCACGAGCGCACGGTGCCACAAACGAAGCAGGCATATGTTCCGCCCACGTCATACAGAACCGGGGACAGGGGGCGTCGAACCCAGATCGGCGGCTGGACACCAGTGCAAATCAGCGGTGTGACCAACGACGTGTCGAGGAAGGATCGCCGAATCCAGATGGTTTGGGCGACTTTTCAGGTGGGCATAAACATATTCCTACCGATGACGCCACAAGCACACATTCAGCCTCCGTCGATCTTGGGATTAGAGCCATTGATCCTGGGGACGAAGCGGTGTGCATCAAGGAAAGTGGTGACCTATATGCGGAAGACGTGGAGGGACACCTAGTGGTACTCCCAGAGGTTACCCCTACCACTGAGGAAGTTAAGATTGAAGATATTCAGGTAGGGGACCCCAATGACAACACGCAGGAGCAAGTCGACTAGCTGAAACAGATCATCTGGCGCCGACAGCACCTGCTGATCGGCAAAGGTAATGCCTCACCGCCGGCCGCAAAAGGGGCGATCTGCGACATAGATGTGGGAAATGCCAAACCGGTTGCCCAACGTGTTAAGAAGGTCGCACCACAGTTCCGCGAGAATTTGTTTCAGTTGATCAAGGGGCTACTGTCTGCCAAGATCATTCAACATTCGCCTTCACCCTGGTCATCTCCAATTGTGGTGATTATCCAGAAGAATGGGGTTGACATCCGCCTACGTATTGATTATCGGCTGGTCAACAGTCTGACTAGGCTGATGGTGTACCCAATGCCACTGATCAACGATCTACTTGACGATCTTGACAAAGTTCTTTGGTATTGTTCACGGGATATGGCGAGTGGATTCTGGGTGGTGTCCATGACAGATCGGGCTCGTGCGATCTCGGCATTCATCACACCCTTTGGATTATTTGAGTGGAACCGTATGCCCTTTGGACTAAAGAATGCACCTCAAATTTATCAGCGAGTGTTAGATAACGCGCTATACGGGTTCCTGAAGATCACTAAGCGTCAAAATCATCAGGCAAGAAATGCGGGAGATCAAGGTAGACAACGCCCCATCGATATATTCCAGGATGGCGAACCCGATACGGATAAAGAATCCTCCGTCCTCGGTCGTCGATCTTATATTGACGACATCTTAGTGACGGCGGGATCATGGGATATGCTGTGCGAGCGTTTGGATAAACTATTAGACGCCTGCGATGAGTGGAATTTGTCGATTAGCGTAGCAAAAAGCTTCTGGGGTCTAAAGAAAGTGGACTATCTCGGGCATAGGATCTCTGCTGGAGGGATGGAGGCTCGACCTAAGGATTTGTTATCACTTGTCGATCTACCCTTCCCAACATCATTAAGGTCGATGCAGTCATTTCTGGGTAGCCTCAACTATTACAGTAGGTTCATCGAAGATTTTGCGATCTATGCTTCGATCTTGTACATATGTATGTATGAACTGCGAGAGATCGACTTCTTCGAAGCGAGTGGACAAGCTAAGGCTAGGCTGGAAAGTGACGACCAAAATCAACGAGATAAGTGGTCTCGGGCCACCAAAGACTTCGTCGTGTTAAAGGACAAGATCGTCAATGCACCCATCCTGACACACTTCGATCCAGATAACGACCGGTGGTGATCTTGTATGCTAGCAAATGGGCAATCTCAGCGGCTCTCGTGCAAGAACACGAGGGAGTATATAAACCCGTGACCTTTACCAGTCGAACGCTGAAGCCCAACGAGATCAACTATGGTATCGTGGACAAAGAAGTATTAGCACTGTTCAGGGTGTTGGATGTGTGCTACACGCATCTAGTGACAAGATCGATCAAGGTTCCCAACCCGTCACTCGACCTTAGCATGGAGGCTGAATTCCTCCGGGCTGCAAGGACGTTTGGGAAGGTGGGCGGCATTGCTCTCAAACTGGACGCTGGAAATCGTAAAGTGTACGAAAGGGGAAGACGAGATCTTAGGCGTGATCGCCGCAAGCATCACACCACGGGAAAACGTGGACTCGATCTTGACGTCTATCGCGCCCAGGAAGCAACCTAGACAAGTCATCTCGATGCCCCCTCCTACGGTATAATCCGATGAAAAACTCCTGGTGGTAAGTTTCGATGGGTCCGCGCGTGTTAAGCGCGGTGGTGGGGCCTTCAGTGCAATTGTGTAGAGCTTACCTGATTGGACAGTGATCTCAGGGGCCTCCGAATATAAGACCAATATCACGGTAAATGAAGCGGAGTACCATGGTCTCCTCCTGTGTTGCGATCTGCTGGCAAAACAACATGTGGATCGCAATAGACTGATTATCTGTGGAGACTCCAACCTGGTAATGCGGCAAATGCGGGGAGAAATTGAATGTAAGGCCCCGAGCCTGAAGCTTTTGCGGCAAAAAGCTATGGAAAAGCTTCGATCTTGGCCTAATCACGAGTTCCTGCATGTAAAACGAGGCTGGAATCAGAGTGCGGATAAATTAGCGAGTGCGGCTTTACAACGGGAAGCGGGCGAGCAGGTTACCGCTCAGACGGATATCGACGATCTAGCCACGCTCAATCGACTCGCTGAACTACTAGTTCCCCAGTCTCAGATATCAGTAGTCAAGATCGCCGCAATCACTAGGTCACGACAACGACGTGACTGGGAAGTGTTGCAAGAACCGCTTGTGCAGAGGATGCGAATGGAACGGATAGGCCGGGCTCAAGACGAAGAAACGTGGATCGTCGATCTTAAGAAATATATGACTGGGGACGTACATGAACTTACATCGACAGAAGCCAAGTTATGTGCCAAGATCGCGGAAGGGTACGAAATAGATGAGGTCGGATTATTGTTCTATTGTCCACCTTCGAAGCAGTCCTGCGAAGATCGCGATCTTGTGACCAGACTCGTGATTCCGGAAACGCTCCACAATCACACTAGCCTTGAAGGAGGACACCAGGGTATCGGACGAACATACCAACGAATAAGGACCCATATTCACTGGAGGGGTTTGTACAGAAGCGTACAACAATATGTTGGTCAGTGTGTGGATTGCGAGACGGGAAAAGGAAGACCTGCCATAGAAGGGAGTCGCCTGGTAATCTCCAGGCGACCTAACGTTGCAAATCATTGCTATGACCATATCCCATCTCTGCCTAAGTCCTACAAAGGCAATACGGAGCTGTTGATCTGGATCGATCTATTTACTGGCTACATCATCGCAAAAGCTAGTGCGTCTCGAACTGCCCAAACTATCGCCGAGAACTATGAAGAATGTGTGTTCCGTCGATTCGGTGCCAGTGAGGTGATTCGACATGATCGAAAACCGGGGTTTATGGCTGACTTCTTCAGATCATTCAACAAGATCGTCGGACAGAAGCAACGCGCAACAATGGCATACCGACCCCAAGCTAATGGTACAGCAGAACGTATGGTACAAACATTGACTCGGTCCGTAAAAATGTATGTGTCGGATATCAACCAACGGGACTGGGATGAATCTGCGGAGCGACTGACGTTCGCTCTAAATACCGCTCAAGATCGAGTGCGAGGGGATACACCTTTTTAGTTAATGCATGGATGGGATCCAAGCACTACGTTAGAAGCCATGATTCCCCTTGGGTCAACACGCCGTCGAGATCGCGAGCCGCGACGCTGGCGTTACCATGTTCAGCGCCATTACCAGCAAGCGAGAGAAACTGTCAATGAACGATTACGAGATGCGATCCAAAGCCGGGCTGACCGCTACAATGAGTCTATCCACCCCTACGAGATTGAAGTTGGTATGCAAGTGTGGCTTTACCTCGATCGTGTGAAGGAAGGGTACGCACGGAAGTTGGTACACATGTGGCATGGACCTTTCAGGGTGGCGGCGGTGAATGACACGCATGCGGTACGGCTTGAGATCGCGGAAATGGAATATCGGCTGTTCCCCATAGTGCATACGTCGAAATTGAAGCCAGTTCGAAATTTTCCAGATCGCCCTAAGGTTCCCCTCGTAATTGAAGATCAAGATCGATTCGATTTTGACGAAGCATTGCTCCCCGAAGATAGTTGGGGCGCCAGCCTAGCAGAAGGTGAGTACGAAGTGGAACGCATTACGGATATGAGATCAGGCCGCCGAACTCGATATGGACGGACCATGAGAGAATTCCTAGTACATTGAAAGGGGTATCAAGAACCTACCTGGGTGGACGAAGCTGATCTCAACTGCGGAGCTCTATTGCATGACTACTTACGACGACAAGCTAATCAGCACCGGTTCAATGTCATGCAATCGCATGAAGAAGCCTGACGAGCGGGAGTCGCAGGTGGCTAGTCACCACTGTGCGATGCAAAATTGGGAAGAAGGACCCGCGGGGAGGCCGCGAGTCAGAAGGAATGGTGGCTATATGAAGAAATTACATGAGTCGATCTAGGCATTTCCGAAGCACCCAAGGACAGTGGAGATAGTACAAATGTGGAGATCGACTCGGAAGGAAATGGATATGAAAGTATGTGAAATCAGAAGATTAGTTATGAAACTTAGCGATCGGAAGCTCTGAGAAATCGAAAGGTCAGGGGACGGCACTAACGCAAACCGGACAATGGCGATACAGCCGAAGATCGTGTAGCGTGATTCGAAGAAGCTGGGACAGGGGACGAAAGGAGACGATCCTGGTCGGCAGCCTCTTGGGAAGAACTGCGACGCGCGTCTATGGCTTGAGTGGGACTTAATCAGAAGACAGGAAAACGGAAAATGGTGCAACAAGCGACCGCCGTTGTGCAGCGCTCGCTTGTGCAGGGGACGATTGTGGTGGAGCGGTATCGGAAATTTCGCCTTCGATCTAGACCCATCAGCCTGGGACGAGAAATGTATTACCGCGGGGTAGTGCCCAAGTCACTAAAGTGACGATCAAGTGGCGATGGCTCGATTCCCGGTAGTTTTGATGCAGATCGACGGTATCGATCTTGAGAGGGATGACGCCGATCTTAAAAGATAAGCATCAGATCTCAGTCCCACTGATGACGCAAACACTGGATAAGGGGCCAGCGAGGCCCGGAGAGCCAGTAATGGCGCACTAGGACGCGTGGCGCAGGGCGTTAGTAAGGTCAGATCTAGGAACACGCGAACACACTAAACAGAGTTGAATTTTCCTTCTACATCACAAGTGGTCTTCGCATTCACGCTACCGGGTACGAAATACATATTGGCCCGCACGACGCTTCGTCAAGACATCGAATACCCCAAGATCGAAGTGAACCCGGACGCCGAGATTGCTTGGCCTGTCGTCTGTCAGCTCTCGTTTTAACCCACCGCTAGAGGAAGCGACAAGCAAGGAAAGGAATACCCCCCCAAGGCAACCCCAGGCCAAGATCGACATCGGCCTACGAGTCCAGATCAAAGGAACCCAAGATCGACGACTCAACCATACATTGGCACAGCGAGTAGAAATATCCCCGCTGCTGCCTGACTTCCCGCTGCCCACCAGGCAGTCCAAGACTCTAAACCCAGCGCGTCTTCTGAGACCACCCGAAGAGCGATCCAGCCCACCGACGGGTACACAAGGTGAGGATCAACATTTTCACGGAAGATCGGAGTACCCCCTCCGTTAGTCGGCAGTTCGGACGCCGTGTGCAAGAGGATGACGCGATATCAAAATTTCGTGGAACCACTTCGCCACACAATCGTCCTCCGTCTATATCGTGTCTATCGTGTCTGGTGTGAATGTCGTGTCTATTACTGTGTAAGCCGTGCCAATCATGTCCACGGTGTAGCGTCTCTTTCGTTTTACCGTGTCTACCATCTATCGTGTCGTCGTGGGTGTACGCTTAACCACTGCCCAGCCCGCTAAACATTAGTGCTATAGTTTGAACGTTAGTGCTTTAAGTAGGACTATGGCAACCGTGTCCTTGGTTCATCGTTTATACGGTGTATACTTACACTAATTTAAAATTAATACAAATATTATAAAGCGGCAACCACTACCCGGTTCTCGAAACATATTCATGTTAGTGCTTTAAATATGTGCACCACTGCAGTGCCTTGTTTAATAGTTACGCAAGTTAGTATTAGATTAATAAATTCATTATACATAAATTCATTATACACAAATTCATTAATATGGTTGCAGCGCCCCCGTTCCGCTCGCGGGGCGTCGACCTGTTGCTGACAGGAATCGACTCGGCGGTTGGTCTGCCGAGTCGACTCTCTCAGCTGGAGCTCCAAAACGCAAACTGTGCTGCGGAAGGAAGCCACCAGCTCAGACGTCTTAGTGGCGTGGCGCTTCCATTCGTCACGCTCGCGCACGACCGTGGAAAGGTCGTGCTCAAAGCGGGTCGAGTCAGCCAACGCCGACTCGAGACGCCGAAGGAGAGCTTGGTTGTCCCGAGACAACTTGACATTCTGGACCCGGAGCTCGGCGAGTTCCTTGGTGGAACTCGGAGGCTCGGCGGTGTTGGTGTCCACTGAGTGGCCATCTGGGGCGGGAGAAGACGTACTCAACTGTGGCCCGCACCTTCTGGTGGCCCCACATGTATAAATGGGTACGTAAATACGTACAGACATGTGAGACGTGTCAGCGTGTCAAACCTGCGCCCTCGGCGTCCGCTCCTTTGATGAGCTTGCCGGTTCCGGCGGATTGCTGGCGCTCCGTGAGCATGGACTTCATCTTCGAGCTCCCGGCCGACGCGCGCGGCC
>BSXT01001225.1:0-44491 GCA_030267785.1 Phytophthora fragariaefolia
GTCACGATATACACTGTGGACACGATAGATGGTAGTCACAATACAAACAATAGACGCGGTTAACACGATGGGCACGGTAGACGGGTAAGTGACAATAAATATGATAGTCACCGTGTATGCGTGTACGTAAATTATAAATACTACTAAACCCCAAAACAGCCCACCTCCGCTTCGCTCCGGTGGGCTACCCAGTAGTGGAGCGAGCTGGCACAGCGAGCGGAACGGGATGGGACCCAACTTACACCACAGCAAACTTCGCCCGCCGAAGCGAAGCGGAGGCGGGCTAGCCCAGTAGTGGAGCGACCTGGCACAGCGAGCGCAACGGGTTGAGACCCAACCTACACCTACCGCCGCGAAGCGGCGGCGCCCGGCTAGTATGTATTTATTGTAATCTGAGGTCGTATTGTCCATACCATGTACAGTCGTCCCCGTCAGATTTCCCCCGCGATCAGCTTCGTACAGTATTATCTTATGTGACGTGGACGTCCGTCTGCCTATGAGATGGCAGAGGACTCCCACGTCAATGGCTAATACAAACCTTTCTGTTTACGCTGTACAGCGTAATAAAACATTGCATGGTTTATATTCGTTACATGCTATCTTACTGGTCAATATCAAGAATAATCATGATTATGGGACGCGTAAACATGGAGTTTCATGCGACCTCATTGGCTGAAAAGCCTTGATTCTTGCACATCTCAATTCTTGCACATCTCAAGGATTTCCAGCCAATGAGGTCTCATGATACTCCATGTTTACGCGTCCCATAATCATGATTATTCTTGATATTGACCAGTAAGATAGCATGTAACGAATATAAACCATGCAATGTTTTATTACGCTGTACAGCGTAAACAGAAAGGTTTGTATTAGCCATTGACGTGGGAGTCATCTGCCATCTCATTGGCAGACGGACGTCCACGTCACATCTTACGTATCGCAGCTTCGGTCTACTGATACGTCGTAACCCGGCAAGCATGAAAACATATTGAGAGCTGATTGCAGAGCATCATACTGCTGATCTCATTCCTCAACTTGCTCCGAGAAGTCCACCACCAAGACCCTCCACCGACTAAAGATGCGTCTCTCCATCATTCTTCTAGTGGCAACCATGATCGTCTTCCTCGCGAACGGTAACATCGTCGCTGCCTCTGACTCGACGCTGGCCTCGCCGGACGCGGTGGTTTCACTTGGTAAGAACCAGCATGTCGTCGCCGAAAAGAGATTCCTGCGCAAGTACGACACCCTGGACGAAGAGGAGGAGAGCGATGATACACTCGGCGAAGAGGAGAGCGACGACAATGAAGAAGACCGGCTCTTAAGCGCTGCCAGTCAGGCGAAGGCGCTGACGAACAGAATTCACCGCACTGCCGTGTTCAGACATTTGGAACGTGCCGTAGGTACACCCAGCCAAGCCGCATCGATGTTGAGCGATGATCTCTACAAGATGTACCATCACTGGTTCTATTTCGTCAAGTAGCAGTAAGTGCCAGGTCGCCTTTGAGTAGTGAGTACCTTTCTCTGAAGTGCTCAAACGTTTGGTGACAACACTAAGCGTGTGAATAGAATACAATCGCGACCATTTGCCAAAGCTCAAACCGAGTCTCAATCTGTTGTTTCTGGTGCTCGTAACGATCTCCTCGTTGCACATAATTGGATTGGTGCCAGGCGAACCGTCGTCCCAGCGTGGCGGTGCATCCGACGCTTATCTGCTTGCGAGCTCATGCAGGGCCATCTGCACTTCGGTGCTCCCCCAAAACTGCAGCCACGGACGGCGGGGGCTTCTCGCAGTTCGTTGGCGGCTTCTACACTGGACTTGGGGTCAACTTCAACTTCAGTTCTCGCATCGGCACCCGAGCGACTGGCGTCTACTGTCAATGCACTGAAGGGGTCGTCGTCGCTGCTGGTTTGAGTTGGTGTTTTTTTTATTGTATTTCACGTGGAAGTTTTAAACGCGTTGTGGTTTGTGCTTCATCGCAGCTTCGGCAGCGACTTCAGAGCCCTCGACTTGGGTCTGCAACTGCTCGACTGACCCCGCGAGCACCAGGAGCAGCAGCGTCTAGTGACCAAAAAGGTGTTTTCATGAACCCGCCGATGCGGCCAAAGTCCGCCAATGCAGGTAAGATGGAGATTGGAAGGTAAAGTCATGACGTCGAGGTGAAGTTGATGGGAGTATTTTGCCTTTTCGGTTCTACTACATGTAGCTAGTCGACAAGTTAGTCAGCATCGAAGGCAGCTAGTGCAGGGTCCAGCTACTCGTACTACCAGCAATCAGCACGATGACATGGACCGAGAACTGGAATCTCGATTGGCATCAGGGAAACAGGATGCAGCGCGACCAGGGGCATCACTACTGCCAGAGCACCAGGCAAAATCTTCGGCGAGTTACGGGAGACGACCATTTTCAGCTGCAGCTGCACCTGCATCACACCGCTCGAGCTTGCTAAGTGGCTCAAACCAACCGGTTGAGGTGACGGGGGATTTTTCTGCAAGGAGAGCTGCCAGTGGCATGAAGAGACCGCACTCGGCAGCAGCAAGCCCTCGCTATCAACCGTTTCGAGCTCTTGAGAAAAGCAGCGAATCGCTTACTACATGCGTGTCGCTTGTCTCTCGCTCAACGAAAGCCGCTCGGAGTATCTCGGCCTATAGTTCGCGGTCTACCCAGCCAAGAGGTACTAAAAACTTGTTGCGGTTGTAAGCTAATGACAATGAACACTGAGGTTGGGTACTGTTTCGTGGTCTACAGCTGATCAGCTCCTCGCGTCGACAAGAGCACAAGTTGACGACACTTTTGTGTATGCTGTGCCTCGACACTGCTTAGAGTACGGATTGCCGTACGATCCCTATGACATCGTTCCGGTGACGCATGTAAGCACGAATATGTTCAAGGTGTCTAGGTTCATATTACAGAAGTGTCTAGATCCAATGTGTCTACGGTTCGAGGATTCACAGGGTGTTGCTCATGGCTAACGAATGCTCTTTATTGCATCAGGAAACGCTTTTCGGCGGAGGTAGTGTGAACCAGTTGCAAGATGCACACTGGGATTACTACACTATTAGTCGCAGCGGCTACACCTTTCATTTGAAGCATGACGAATTCCAGTCGACGTTTCTCTCTTTGAATGATTGGGAGATACAGAAGACCCAGTTTACCAAGCTGCGCAGCCTCCCAACATTTTCAAGGTCATTGGGTTTCTCTTATCGGCTGTAGCCCTGAGTCTCAACTCTGACACGGATTTGTGTGCAGGTTTCGGTACCGAAAAGTTTTCATGTTTTGGAGACAGTGGGTTCGAGGGAACATGATTGAGGCAGCGCGAGAGAATCTGATCGCGGATTGCTACTTCTCGTACCCGATCCTACTTAGCGGAATGCAGGAAGTACGCATGGAACTGGACAGACTTTCAAAGCTGCTACTAATGTGGGATTTTGGCGGCGAGACGTGCAGTTTGGACCGGTTTATGGCAGCCAATGTACGTTGTTAATGCGTTGCTTTGCCACAGTATCCCACTTCTCATGTTAACTCCACACTGCAACAGACGCTGTTTTTGAGGGCACGAACGAGCGAACTGCATCAAATCACAACTCGAATACAAACTATTTTGACGGGCATATGTCGGGTGTTTTTGGAGGACATGGCCCCACTCCACGCCGGCTTCCCAGGCCACGAGTTTGCCTTATCCGTTCGCAAGAGCAGCAACTTCCACATATTGGAGAACTACGTGCAATGTGAACAAGGCCTGGCATCCGCGCATCAGATGTTGCTGCGTCATAAGCACTTCCAGTCCACTAAACAGACAACTCCGGAGGTTGTGGAGGCAAGAAATTCCTTGGTACTGCCCATGATATCGGACCCGAACTATTCTACACGGAAGAAAAAGAGCACTCGTACTTCCATCGCGCAGGTGGATGAGCTTGACGAGATTCGGTGGACAATGGCTTCAATCAAGCGGCGCAAGTGCAAACAACTTACGAAGTTTATGACTTTGATCGATTTTATGTTGCTAGACACCCATGCGCGAGTGATCAAGCAAAGTGTTGACTTATTTCGTGCCTTCTTGCTTCGAGGCGCCAATGCAGCGACCATTATGCGTCTCACCGACCACGATGACTTCGTGGCTGCAATGCATCAGACAATTGGCACCACCCAACATGCAGGCGAAGGCGCTACTGAGTATGTAAGCTCAAGTCAAGCAAAACGGAATTTATGTAGCGGTTCTCCGTTAACGAAACAACAGATCAAAGCTTTTCTCCATACTGCATGGGAAGATAAATTACGAAGTGCAGTACCATCACCGTCATCGTCTGATGATATCGTAGTTTCTGCATCCCAAATGTCCGTTGCGTCAATGGAGAACAAGTTGGAAGCATTGTTTTTCTTGGGTCTGCAGAACTACGCCGGATCAAGCGCTGAAACATTTTGCGTGGATGATCTGCTCTACGTCGCGGAGAATGCGCTGTTGCAGCTTCTAGTTCTTCCTCCTTTTACTGCAGAAAGAACATCAATTTTCATCATAGCCACGAAAGATGTTACTAGATCATCGACACAATCTACTGAAGGGAAAGTGTCAATTGAAAACGAACGTGAGCCTTCATTGATTGAGCAAGAAGTGCAATCGATTCCCTGCCTCAGGCCTCTGCCGCTTTTTGCCCTTGATGTCGGGACTAGCGCGATCAATGAAAAGCGAGGTCGACAAAAATACGAGATCTGCTTTAAACCAGAGCTTGCTAAGCTGATGCGTGTTTTCCAAACGATCATCATCGGCTTTACTGAGACTTTTCGTGGGGTGCCGTCGTTATTATCGTGCCCCGAGCTTCGATCTGTCATCGATTTCGCTGACGACATACGAGCGCTGAACTTGCACTCAACGTTGGCTTCAGGGGTAGTGAGCTCTTCGCGACGAAAAAGCAACTGCCTCATTCATCAACCAGAAGCGTCACGCCGAGATGACGATGAAAATGATGGCATGGAAGTTGGAGAGCGTCTTCGTTGTCCTGCTAACAGACTTCTCGAACGGATGGAAGAAGACGCCCACTACCTGTCAACTCGTGATGACATTCAAGCTCTTGTGCGTAGTGGGTTACGTGGTGCTACCAGTCTGGCAGCGTCGTACACCAATCTTTTGGAACTTCGCCAACAGAACGAGATTATCAACTTTGAAATCAAGGCGCGTCTATTTCGTAGAAACGAGTACACTCTGAGCGAAATGGAAAGCGACGCGAAAAACTTCGTCGAGCAGGTACACGTTCAATTATTTACAACTTGAAATCGGGATAGTGACCGTTTTTTTCTGTGCCCTGATTGTATCTAGCTAAGCGCGTTGGAGATACTGATATTGTCGACCAATGTGGAGTTTCTACATTTCAATATGCAGCAGTTGCAGGCCGAGCTGCTTCCATCTCCCGCCCGTTGTCTTGAAGCCATGCGCGAGCTACTCCCACGACTAGCTCACGAGAAGTGTGATGAGTTTCTGCACTACATCCATTATGCGAGCAGTAAAATCGAGAAGCCAACTGTGCAAGACTTGGATGCTTTCACCAGATACCTCTTGAATCTCCGGGTTCGTTGCCTTTACATTTTTAAGTCAAATTTTCTAGAATGAGGATAGTACTGACGACTGGTTTGTCTTCAGGAAGTGTATGACGAAGTTCTTGACAAAGAACTTGACTTGACATTCCTGCTAGACTTCTGGAGTGTTTTGGATAAGATCAAGTTCACTGCCTCGGCTGATACAATCAATGCTTTTGAGCTATGCGAACCGGAGTTTCAGGCGTTGAAATCGCATATACAAGAAGCGTATACAAATCGGGACACCGATCTGCAGACTTATATACCGTTGCTCACTGAAAATCTAGCCAAGGTACAGTGCAAAATGCCGATTTCTCAAAGCCAATTGGCATAATCCTCATCGCTTTGTCCTCTTTCGTTAGCTTGGTCGACGGATGAGCTGGTTGCAGTCAGCAGCAAGTGACCAAGCTATAGCAGCCCAGAGTAGCTCATGCCAGGAAGCTCGCGATAGCGCACTGAAACTGTATGAAGAAACCCAACAAATGCAGGAGGAAGCGAAAAGGCTGATACGGATTCAGCAGGTCTTCGAAGATGCCTCAGGCGGACTTCGCCCTCAAACTAAAAACTTTGAAGACTTGAACCAGTTGGTTGGTGAGATGAAGCTTAAAAGCGTAAGTTTCGTTCTGTATCCTGCTTATCACCAGAACTGTAACTAAACATGCAATATCGTGAACTACTTATTCTGTAGGAGCTTTGGGAGGCAGTTTGTGAAGCTGATGAGTACTTGACTAACTGCAGCACTGATACAATCCGCTCCGTCGATCTGGACAAGATGAGAGAGGTAGCCAGCCGCGTTGATGCTGTTGTCGAGGACATCCGACAATACGCATCGAAAGCTGCAGGCGGCTTCGAGCTCGAGCGACTAGAAAAATTGCAAACCACTCTGCATGGACTAGCACCTGTGATACAGGATCTGCGCAACACACACTTGGAAGAGCGTCACTGGAGCAAACTCGAGCACAAAATGCAATGCTCCTTGATGCCTGTTAATACCGAAACTACTGCTGACGAGGACGAATTTCTTGCTTCTGACAGTACTACTACGTCACCTAGTAACCGACTCGATCTCCAAGTGAAACAACTGCTGGAAGTTAATGTCGTTGCACACGGAACAGCTATTCGACACGTGTCTGAGGAAGCTTCGGCTGAAGCCGCTATTGCCGGCAGCTTCATGAGTGTCGTGCGTACTTGGGAAGCTCAAGAAATTCCAGTGGAAGCTAGAAAAGATCGGGATGGTCGCGATGTGTACTGCATCGGGGATTGCGTCGAGCTTTCTTCTCTTATTGAAGAGAGCCAAGTATTGTTGCGGGTCATGGATCTATCGACGTACTCCCTTGTGGTACAGGAGCGTCTACCGAAAATGATTTCCGATCTCGAAGAGACGAAAGTGTCGTTGGAGCTACTGCAAATATGTCAACGTAAATGGGACTACACACAGCGTTTAGTGTCCATCGACTTTGCCCGGACATTTCCTGAGCAAGCTAAACAGTTGCATAGGCACGACACAGCGTGGCGAGTAGTGACGCATGCGCTGTTTAATCGCTCGCTATGTGTACCTTTTGGTGTGAATGTGGAGCACCGTCAAACCCTGCAGGTGATTCTGGAAGGCTTTGAAAACACTACAAAAACGTTAGCGGATCATCTTGAGGTACGTTTGTCGATAACCAAAAATGCACATCGTGCGCTAACACCACTGGTGGAACAGATCAAGCGTCAGGTATTCCCAGCATTCTTCCAACTTTCCGACTTGGAGTTGGCAACGCTGTTGTCAAAGTGTCGCGATGTGGGCTGTATCCCATCCTTTTTGTACCAATGCTTTGACAACGTCGGGAGCATAGTCTTCGGTGTTCGAGATGGGTTTCAAGACATTCTTCAGGTAGGTTGTGTATTCTCCATTGCTATAGTTGAAGTATTGATCTTACACGACCTGACTCTAGATAACATCGCGGACGCATGGGGAGGCTGAAACAATTCCCATGGGAAAAAACTTGAAAGCTCGAGGACCAGTGGAGCAGTGGCTAGCTGCGGTGGAGAAGCGACTCGCTGAGCAACTGCGTCGATCAACCAAGAAAGCAATCGAGATGTTATCTCGTTACGAGAGCCCCGAACTTGGTGCCGCAGCTTCAAAACTTGATCTAACACACTTCTCGATCCAGGTATGTGACTGAAGTTCAGGCATTTGTTCGGCAAAAAGCTAACGTTTTGTGAATTATCTTCGAAGAGTTTGCTTCTAGCTGATCGCATTGTGCGTTGTGAAGTTATTGAGCATGGTCTACAGAGCATTATGGAAACCAGCGTTACCGGTAGGTTCGAGCGAATTGCAAGTGAGCTTTTGTCCCATAGCTCTCGTGTGCTGAGCCAACTACTTCCGCCTCAAGAAACCGGATCTTCCTTAATGCGACAAGGTGCCCCACTCATACTATCCCCACGCGAGATATGCCTACGAGCAGGCCTCCACCTCCAGGAAATTCAATACCGAGATGCATTTGCGAGTCACGTTGCCTCGAAACAGACAAATCCCGCTTCTTTCTGGACCTCCGGAGGTTTAGCTGTCGACTGGGAGTATCAACTGAAGTACCGAATGGATGATGCAACGACCGTCGGTCATGAATGTCACGTGGAGATGAACACGCTAAACATCCCGTACGGTTTTACCTACTTAAGCCCGCATGATGACACTGTGGTAACTCCAACTAGTTTGCGCTCGCTCTTTTCATTTTATGCCTGCATCCGCCATGCCCAAGGTTGCGTGTTGACTGGTTCTTCAGGAAGTGGGAAACGCACGTTGAGTATGCAGGTGAGCTCAATATTGGGGCGACGAAACTTCAGTGCGACACTGACTTCGTATACACACGCTACGCGACTACTAATCGGTGCGCTGTACGCTGGAGGAACGTTTTGCGCCCAGCTACAATTTACCGACAATACGAGGAGTGTTGCATCATTGATCAAAACATTGGTCACTACATTGGCGTCTATCGAGCATGCAGTGTTGACTAACAATCCGATTGTGGGATTGCATCGCTCGCCAATTTCGTTTTCTCCTGGAACGGCAATGCTCGTGGTATTTCCTTCAAAAACTGGTTTGGCGGCGGAGGATGCCGAGGAGATTCGCATCTGGACGGAGCCTCTAAGTCGAATTACAATCGTTCGATGGGACGATGAATACATCATCGAAGCTTTACTTCTAAGCAAAGGATTTGCCGACCCGCATGGACTCGCGAAGACACTTTTTATGGTGTGGGAACAAGCTCGTTCCAATTACTCAGTGACAGAAAAACTTGGTTCATCATCTCACGACGGCCCTTTCAGGTTTGCAGCCTTAAAAACTGTTATCAGTGACGCCACAGCGCAGCTGGGCAAGCGTCAGCCATCTACGAGTGAAAGCATCGTTCTAGGCCAGTTAACACTGCTCCGTAAAGCTATGCTGGAGTATTTCCACGATCGGATTGATCCGCAGCAAACAAGAGCCCTTGAAGGTATTCTCGACTCCTACTTTGCGTCCGAAGACTCAATGTATTACGAAAATGCTGCCGTCGCGCAAACAAAGTCTGGAGCACCTGCTGAATTACTCGAGTGTATAACCCTCGCTATCCAAGAGCTGCACTTTGTTCCTCGCCGCATGACTTTGGACTCGGTGTCATCCCTCACTTCGGCACTTACTTTCAGTGTAAGCACTGTGCTAGTGGGTCCACCAGGAGTTGGTAAAACGACCACGTATCAAGTTCTCGCAAAAACATTTGAACTTTGGCTCCAGCGTCGAGATCAAAGCGGCGATACTTTGTCACCTAGTGAAGACTCGCAACCAGCAAACCAGCCTCCCAATTCTGGAGCAATACTGGCTCGGTCAACTCCATTGTCTCTTGCCAAGCGCTCGAACACGTACTTGACGAGCAAAGCTGAAAAGATCGCAGCACCAAGCGTAGCTATCCGGATTGTGTTGCCGATGGCGTTTACAGTCTCTCAACTCTACGGGGGCGTTTCGCTTGATGGCCATGGACGTGTACCGAGTATCCTGGGCCAGCTCATCCGTAAAGCTCAAGAGATTTACATTCCAAAAGTGACGATTACTGTTGAAGACTCACAAAATACCAGCACGACAGGTGAACTAAAGTCTACAGAATCGCTTCTTGACCTACGCAGCCAGGTGTGGGTAGTTTTCGATGATACGCTTGACTTGCGGTGGCTTGAAGGACTCCTAGGTGTGTTGTTGTATGCCAGGGGAGTTGTATCCCCGCTTTTGGCCTTTGAAGACGGTGAATTTATGACCTTACCACCAAATATTCGCTTCATCTTCGAAGTTCTGCAACTGAGGGATGCAACTCCGGGGTTTCTTCACGTGAGCGCTATTCTCCATCTCAATGCAGACCCGAGAGAGGAACCAATACATGATAGAAAGGTGAGCTATCACCGTGCAAAATCAATTCAATCGGAATTGAACATGACGCTAGCCACCGCGTATCTGCACCGATACCTGCTAGTTCAACGCAAGCGAGTATCGAAACTCTCGTCCGAAGCGTCTAAGCCCCCGACTTGGTCTAGTACCGATACATTCAAGGTGATCGAAAAATGGCTAACGAAGTCGTCGTTGCTGGCAGAGCTGTCCACAATCCTGGACACTGCGCCCAACACAACAGTCTCTTTATCACCACTTCAACGCGTAACAAACCTGACATCCTTACTTCAGTCTCTAATCAGTACTGCATCGACGTTGCCGGATCCAGCAAGTCGCACTGCCAAAGCCAGCTCCAGTTTGAATGCCTTCATGCAGTTCACAGAGGAGCTCTCAAACGGCCAGATTCGTGTGGAAATGTCGTTGATGTATAGTTTGATGTGGGGCTTTGCAGCGTGCACCGGGGGCTTGACCATCATCCAGCGTCAAGTGAGTGATATCCTCCGACGCGAATTCGAGCACCTTACACCCGCTTGGTTAGGCTGCGGCCCGGACGTCAATTTGTTTGATACCTTGCTGGATCTGCAAGAGCTGCGTTTTGTGTCCGTTGTAACCACGTCCGGGCGCACCGCCTTGAAACCTCAAGTCTCCAATAGCCGTAGTATGAGCACGTTGTTTGTACCTACGACAACCAGTCTTAGCGTTCACGCCGCTATTCATGAAGGACTTCGTTCCGGTAGAGGTTTGCTGCTCTTAGGTGGTGATAACGCGCGACGAACAATGCTTGTTCGCAATTTCTTGGGTCAACTAGAGGTAATCAAGTCAATCATCGCCGCTAGCGGGGTGTCCAAGTTCGGGCAAGCACGTTATACCGCCGACGGTGATGAAGACAAAACACCAACCGCAATCCCTTCCAAGGCAACTGAAGCAGCAACGCTCGCCTCAGTGAAGCGTCTTCGTCTTCGTCAAATTTCGCTGGTTACTTGGATGGCGATGCGTCTTCAGAAAGACTCAAATGGTGAGGACAACACTCAGGTATCTGGAAGTGCGTCAATTGCTAGCATCACTACTGCGAGTGATAGCCCATCCATGACCTCTGTTGTCGAGGCTGACGAGGTCATTCCATTGGTGATCACTCCGTCGGCAGACATCAACAAGACCACAATGGTGCGTCAATTTGACCGGGGAGACGTCATTCCGTTCTTCTTTGCCATACCCCACGGTGATTCTACTTGTCATAATGGTGAAACTGCAGTAGAACTTGCAAATTGCTTGGAGCGCATGCTTCAGCGTGAACGCACTGGCGTGTTTGAGCCGCCTCCGGGTAAAACTGCACTCCTCATCCTGGACGACTTGCACCTGGCCACACCAGCTGATCAATGTCATTCAGTGGAGTCGAGATCACCGCCATTATACCCATCAGTCTACACGTACCTCAGATCTGTGCAGGAGCATGGGACGATTTACCGTGGTGCGAGTTGTCTACCGATCTCCGTCGAAAACCTGATGATGCTTGGTTCGATGCATGTTGATCCTTTCCAGAAATCCTCCGGACGAGAAGAATCGCTGCAGAAACTCACATCGCAGTTTTTCCCGGTTCTAGCAGCTTCTTGTGAGCTTGATGAGCTTCATCACATCTTCGGACAGGCATTGCAAGCACATTGGGGGTTAAACAGTTCATCAAAGTCCGCTGCCGCTGCCACACTACCAACTGCAGTTCGGTATGCAATTCCTCTGATGATTGCGGCGACGACAGTGATCTGGGATCGACTCCGGGCGACGTACAAGTATCACCTTCAAGATCTAGCTCGCGTGTACGAAGGTGTTTGTGGGGTTCGGCTGTCATTGTTGGCTGACGTCGAAACACTGTTGAGACTGTGGACGCACGAGTGTTCTCGTACATTACGAGAGCCTTCCATGGGTATCTGCTCTCCTCGGCAGGATAGTGATGTAGCAGAGGAGATTTCACGCATGCGAATTCAGATCTCGCAGATAATTCAGCGGCGTGCCAGTGCTCGAGCAAGTCGTTTATCAATTGGAGCTGTGCCGAGCATTAGCTTTGCTGTTGGAACAAAACGACAGTCTGTGCAGTCTAACCAAACTAGCAATGATGACAACGCTAGTCCTGCTGTACTGATAGCTTTGTTTGCAGCGAGAAGTTCTGCATCGACACCTATTGGAAGTAGGGTAAGCTCCCGGCCTAGTCAACACTACAACTCTCTTCAGGAAAAGCAGCATTACGCCGAGCTAATGGGAGGTCTTTGGGCATTTGTTCCTGCGCGCGTTTACTACGGTGACCACTCGATTGTCATGAATTCAGTTAGTCAAGACAATAGTGCCGCTGGTTCTAGTGCATTGAATTCGTTTGGACGCGCGCGCCGATACAGCAGCACCAGCTTCATGCGGCAAATGAGCCTTCAGTCTTCATCACGCGAGTCTTCATGGATATACGCCGAGATCAGCTTCGAAGACGACACCGAGGCTGTGTCCACCTCCAGCATGCAGCCATACTTCCGAGACCTGCTCACCTTCAGTTCAACTACCATGACTTTGCGGCCTGGGAATTCGAGAAAGGCGATAGCACTGCCGCGAGATGTTCCTCCTGTTCCATTCAAGCTGGTACGCAGTCATCACCTGTTAGGTTTGACCTCTTTGTATTGCTTGACAGCTCTGACTTTTGTTTTCCCTAGACTCAAACATTAGTAAGAATCGACCGCGTACTTGCTCGTCCGGCTGCCCGACTTCTTGTGCTGAGCAGCAATGGTAGCGCTGAAGATACATTGTTGCGCTTTGCCACCGTAGCGAGAACGCCCGAGCTTTACGAACCAAGCCAAGCAGATAGTGCGATTTTCACGATATCGGGTCTAGCAGAAGACCCCAACATCGTCCGAAGTATCCATAGTTGTTTATCCCTCAGGTGGAAACGACTTCTGCTCGAACTTTACGAACGTGTGGGTGTTGCTGGTCAAGAAGCCACACTCGTGGTCAAGCATCTGGATTTGCTTCCGCCAGCAATGATCAACCAGATCCAGGCTCTCATGACCACAGGAGAAGTTCCTGGCACTTTGTCTCTGGAAGAACAAGTTCACATTGCAACACGAGTAATCGACGAGCGTTTGTTGGCCCTGAAGAAAAAACATGCTGCCCAAGTGGCTCAGATCCGAGCAGAAGCAGAATCGATAAGAGATCAAGCACTCGCGATTCTCCACGAGAAACAGCGAGAATCACCGACCACCCCGCTGTTGGAAGCATTTCAGTTAGTGGAAGTACAGTACCAACGTGAACAACGCTCGAAACTTTCTCGCGTCGATCTACGTTGGCAACAAGACACCGATGACTTGAGACGTCAACGAGAAGTGGAGAGTGAGAGTGTGGCTGCCATGGTCATGGCTCTCACTCGACCATTAGGAGTAACGAGTGGCAAGTGGGCTAGTGCTGTGGCAAGAATGTGTTCGAAACTCCGCGTTGTGCTTCTTGTAGAAAAGGAACACGAAAAGCGAGTGCGTCGTGCAAACCCAAACATTTTCTCTATCTGCGATGTGGTGTCAGCGCCTCAACTCGATCGAGATTCTCTTCGAGTTCTGGTTCATGGGCATTTCCTCACTCAGGTGCAACAGGTTCTGGTGGACCATAAAGATGAAGTAAGCGAAACGCAGCGCAAACCAGAGGACGGCAGCTTGGCTGACTTCCTTTATCAGACGCAGCGAAGTCTCTGGGTTTTGGTGTGTATGGCAATAGACATGCATCTTGCTGTAGCCCAAGCGTGCTCAACCGAGAGAGAAGAAGGTGGTGACAGGAGTGCAAATCCTCCAATATCAAGGACCTTTGCGATGGCAGCGTTTTTCAGCAAATTTGTCGTGGAGAACTACGCGCGTGAAGAAGCTGCTCGAGTGAAAGCTTCGTGGTTCCTGGACCTATCCAGCCGTCTGGATCGAGACTTGGGAGCTCTCCGCTCAAGTGATGTCGATCTGAGCGAACAACTTACAGCTATCGATAAACAACTTGTTGACCACGAAGCACGGCTCATCGAACAGAAGGAAGATGCTGAACGAATTCGCCTCATCATGCAGCGCTTTCAAGTCGCAGCAGACGATCAAGTTCAAGTCACCAACGAAGCTCAAGAAGTGGCCCAACGAGAACTTCGAGAGCCGATGGCGTGCCTGGAAGAGGCCAACCGTGCCCTGTTACTCGTTGACAGGCGACATATTGTCGAGATCAAGTCGTTCGTGAGCCCACCGCCGTTAGTTCACTTGGTGCTAGGTGCTGTGTGCGTCTTGTTTCAACTCGAGCCGTCCTGGGAGAGTGCTCGTCGCCTGCTTCTCGGCGACGCCAATGTAGTTCAGACATTGCTGCAATTCAACAAGGACGCTGTACCCGCCGCTGCGTTGGCAAAACTCGAAGCTGATTACTTAAGTGATGAACGCTTTTGCCGCGAGGATGTCGAGAGGCAAAGCGTAGCTGCGGCATCGATGGTCGGTTGGGTGACTGCAATTCACCAGTACGCAACAGCTCGACGGCAAGTTCAGCCAACTCTCGACAAACTTGACAAGGCTCAAAGTCGCCTGCAACTGATCATGCAGGAGTACCAAGTGAGTAAACAGCGAGTAATAGAAGCCGACGAAGCCTGGCAGTCTACACAGGCCGCGATAGACGCCGCTATTACTCGGAAAGAAGCTCTGGCCGGGGAAATATCATCGCTGGATGCTCGATGTGACAGTGGTGAATTAGCCATGGAGGCTTTGAAAGAAGACCGAAAACTACAGCACCAAGCTGCTAGTGCCAACTCAATGCGTCGCGGGTTCTCCCTTGCGACTTGGAATGCTTTGCTATCTGCAGGAGTATTGGCTTACGCGTGCGAGCTGAGCTTTTCTCCGCGCCGACAACGAATTTTTCAAACTTGGGCGGCATCGTATTCTAGTTACGGAGGTTTAACACCAGGTTGTCCACCGACCTCGACTTGCTGCACTTTCATGCCTTCCATTTCGGTCGTATTGAAGGGGACAATGGATGAATCAGCAGGCATTAATGATCACGAGACACCATTGACCCCCCTGTTTTCAGGCGATTTTCCAGAGGATGGATGTGTAGAGACCGAAAACGCGCTGAAACTTGTTACCTGTGCTGGGGGACTGGGCTTTTCCCGTCGTAGGCTTTGGGATGCATCCGTGCTGTCTTTGATAGCTGCAACGCCGACTTTACCCGTGGTGATGATCACGCGGTTCTCTTCTGAGATTGAGGAACTGCTAGTCAATTGCGCGCGTCGTGTTTGGCATTGGCAGCACCTCCACATGGTGTACGCTAGAGCTACTGACTTCGATGATGTGTTCCGCGTGGCGGCACTTATGGGCCATCAGTTGCTAGTGCTTGACGTCGAGCCAATTGATTCGGAGCCTATACCAGGTGAAAAACTCAGGAAATGTCTACACTCCGCTTTGATGTGGAAAACTAAGCGCATCAATGGAATTGAGCAGCTTGTCATATCCGACAACCCCCCAAATGCCGACATGAACGAAGACGAAAGCATACCGAGCGGTTGTAACACGACCACTATGGATACCATCGCGCTGCACTCAAACTTTCGGTTGATCCTCACATCACACGCCGATCGATCTGCTTTTGGTGAAAGTCTCGATATGTTACCAACGCTGGATGCCCATTTGCATTCTTGTGATGTGGTGGATGTGTTACTCGACAAGATCTGGAGCAACCCGGTGTCCAAGTCCACAGATTCATCTAATGCCCCACCGCACATCAGTGGATCAACGCTGAAGACAGTTCTAAAAGAGCAAGGCCGACTTGCCCAGAAGTATGAAGCCTCCCACGCTCAGCTCACAAAACTGCTGGAAACTGCAGCAGTGGCGAGTCATTTCCCACTTTCACAGACCCAGGCACTACGAGAGCGGCTATCTGCAATTCAGGAAGCTCGGCAAGTGCTGAGAGAAAAGCGGCGAGAGATTCAGGAACAACTTCGTGTGGTAAAACGCCAGTGCATGCCGATTGCTCGCATCGGAGCTGCCGTTTTCAACGCGTTTAACACCACCATCAGTGAAGTTGGCTCGAATGCATCACCTCCACTGACGCTCCAGATCTTTTTACCGCTTTTGCTTGACGCATTGGCTCCATCACCTTCTACGACAACAGGCATGGCAACGGGTTCTACAGCACCGAGTACGCCAATGCTTAAAGACACAAAACGACCGCCCTCCAGCAACCGATTGAGCTTACTCGCTCGCGGGGCTGCCCGTTTTTCACTATTTGGTTCATCGCGTCGTCAGCTCAACTCCTTTGGTATTCCAGCAGATGCATTGACCAAACTCGTGACTCGGATCGTACCATTGGTGTCGCCGGCTTCAACGAACGGAGACTGGTACAGATTCCTGTTGCGAGTGATTATTACAATGGAGGAAATGCAGTCCACCTCGCAGAAGGAACTAGCACTACCAGATCGAGAACATGTCGAAGCCGAAAGCGCTAGAGACTCAAGCAACTCGCAATCAGTAGGCACAATTCTGCTTCAATACAAAATGAGGAATGGAACGAAGCGGAACGACGCATTGTCCTCAATAACCATTGAGGCGTGTAAGGCTATCTCTATTGCTACAACCCGACCAGATCTACAACGTCGTGTAGTGAGTACGATCTCCAACGGATGCAAACTGGAGGACACACCTTCTGACGTCGAAGATGTCGATGCAATTATGCGCATAGCTCTACCAGGGGTGTCTTCGAGGGCTGAGCGCCTTCGTTTAAGTCTCCTGTTGTTTCCTGAATTGGTGCAGCATGTCTGTGATCGGGTTTTGGCAGGATATGGAGTTCCTCTCAACTTTCACAGACGTGGCTCAGGCATAATAAGCAATACGCCCGCTGAAGTGGAAGTGGTGGCACTTGTCGAGGGATTATGGCTGCGTACACTTCGAGCTCTACCTGAAAAGACAGCAGCAGTAGTTATGGCGAAACACGAATTCCACAGCTTCAGTTTTGCTCGGCGCATCTTCTTCCAAGGTTTAGAGGGCTCACCAACTTTGCAAATCCGTCTTCTTACCATGTTGATAGAAAGAAAATTCCGTGTTTTGAACGACAGTGATACTACGCTGACTCCGCTAACTGACATCGTGGAGCAAGTTATACCATTAGATCAGTTGTACATTTTCCCAAGAAGTGTGCACCCACGTGAACACCAAGTGGACGTACAGCAACTTTTACTCATGGCAGAAGACTTCAAGCAAATCACACAGATGGAGAAAACTCAGCTAGAGGCGTTGGAAGAGGTGCCATTTGCTGTTGTCAACATGAAGGAAAAAGCTGGGACTCCTGAATATTGGGAAGCATTGTTTCAGATTCTTCATCGGTCAAGTCAACGAGCCAGCACCACTGCTTTTCAGCGCCTCAACAGCGTGAACATTGGCTTCGCTGCCGCTAAAGAATCCCTAGTCAGACGACCTAGCATCATGTTGGGCGAAAGTTCTACTAAAACCTCGATCCTTAGTCTTTCAAGTATGAATCCTGGATCCAATTCTGCTGCGTCAGTTGTAGCGGCATTAAGCCCACCTCCTCTAGCTAGAAGCGGAACCGCACATCGAGCTTCAATCCGATCTATGGTTAGTCGTCTTTCAGCAATCGACACGATGGCACCTACATATCCTCGAATTTTAGCAGTAGTGGACGACATCCGAAGTCTTCCGGTCCACCTTCGTTCAAGTATCGTGTGCTTCCGTGATGAGTACGAGAACGAATCAGCTGCATCAAGCGGGTACCAGGCCCAGGCATCTTTCAGCAAGTGTTTGCAATGTACAATTCTGCGTCTGACCATGTATCCCAGCGTTCAAACACTTCGTACTCTTTTGCGGCCTCATGATGAGGATATGGTGACACCAAGAGCACCGCTGGGATACTTCTGGCAGGTGTTGAGTGGTCTTGTATTGTTTCACGCGACATTGATCTTCCGCTCGCACGTGCTTAGGGCTGTTTACCCTGGAGCATTGCCACCACCGCACCATCCAGGCGGCCTAGGAACTATCTTACATTATAGCGACGACGATTTCTTGACTGCAACAAATCAGTTCCTCACCACGATTTCGGACAAGAAGCACCACCATTCGCAACAAACTAGTCGTGCTGCACGACGGACCGAGTACAATACGGTGCTGGAGCGGCGAATCTATCTGCAGGTGATACTAAGCTCATATTCTCGTTTGGGCGCTGGTCATCAAGAAATTGAGTTTTTGCTTAGATTGTGGAGTGAGTGTCTCCAACTTGTCAGCTGGGATGATGCTTCAGTCGGAGACAGTGGGACTAAGCCAGCACCGCTCCCAAGTTTTCGCGGTCATAGACCAATGACTCGAAGCCCGCTACGAGGCTCTCTTGCCGATGCAACAGAATCTAACAAGAGTTTTTCCGCGCACTTGATCAAAGGTTCGAACTCTGTGGCGAAATCATCACTAGCATTGGGGTTCCTAGCGTTCCCCAGTGAAGGCTTACGACAGGATACGTTGTCAATAGCTCAATGGCTGGAGCTCGTATGGAATTATGCCACCAACATTGACCAATCACTCGACTCAAAACTCCAGGCTTTATTACTTGGCTTCCAGCAATCCGTGAGTCGCTGTGGTTCACTTGAAGACACTTCCCGAGACCTCTTGGCTGCTTCCGGTGGAATGGAAATGATAAATCGGCCACCGCCGAAATGGATGCTGTCCTTCGGGTGGACAAGCAAGAACAATGTTGCACTCGTGGGAGATTCAGCTGAGCTGAGTGCTTCGCTTTATCTGCGAGACGCGATCGACGTCCTTGAGACGATTATTGCCGAAGCTCTCCCGCCTCGCATTGACATGGAGAGTTGGGATAAAGTGAAGGAGCCTCCAAGCTCTGAAGCTAACTACGACTTTGAAGCCGAGCATGGTTATCGACTCGAAGCCAAGTCTCATGTAGTGAACCGAACGACGAAGTCTATGGCGATGGTGTATAACTTCCACGTAGACGCTTGTTCACGTTCTTTGGAGCGAATCCTCACAAGTCTACAGGAAGTCGAGAGCTTACGCAATGGCGATCGCGCGGTAGAAAACCTCCTACCGGAGGCGCACGAAGATGCCGGCGACGAAAGCGTCGACGCTGATGAGAAGCCGAGTCGCCACGAAAACGCGCAAATGCTTTCGCTTGTCGACGTCGAGGACGGCGCAGTGCGTGAGCAAGTTGTCTCGATATTACGCAACGAAGTCCCCGCCGTCCTGTTCGGCCGAACCTCCGTCCCCGCGCCAATCACCTCAGCCTGGTCATTGCACGACGCACTCCAGCACTACCAGGACTGGTACAATTTTCTCACCAGCGGCCAATCTCTCACCCGCAGCGATCCTGCTCGGTTCTGGTTGCCTGGGATACTTGCGTCTGGACTATCCGTCCCTCACCTTGTCGACATTGCTCGGCAGCGGCACGTTGCTGCCAGGTCTAGTGGTTCGACCACCGAGATCTCGATCCACTTCACGCTGCGACTGGCCCCTTCGAGACCCGACCCGACCCGACCTGACCCCTTCCTCGAAAACGTTTTCGCCGTTTTGGACGGCGTCATGCTGCTCGGAGCCTCATGGGACGAAGCCTCGCAATGTCTCGACCGACTCGGCCGTGCTCCAGCTCTGCATCACCGCGTCCAGATCCTCTGCGCTGCATCAACGGGTCAAACGGGTCAAGTGACTCGAGTGCCGCTGCTCGCATCCCACCACGGCGCCCTGCTGCTCGAGTGTCCTCTAGAGGAGGACCCGACCCGACCCACAAACTTATCGACCCCATTCCTGATCCCGGTCGGGTCCCACTATCGATAATTTATGACGAGTTTTTTTTCCAGCTCCTGTATAGATAGATTCGCTATACTATAGATTTCATCCCCGTTTTAATCAAGTCCAGAAACGGTTCCGGTGGTTTTTTTCTTCTTCTTATTTATTGATCACACTCTGGTCCACAAAGACCGTTTGGTTCTTTTTTCTGCGGGACGGGTATGGGTTTGGGTCACAGGCCCGGGGCCTTAAATAGACATGGGCTTGGGCATCCGCAGCGGCTTCTGCTCAAAGGCGCTGGGGCTCTTGATGGGCGAACGCGCGGGCGACTTGGGCGCCGCCGCGTCCTGCGGCGTCGGGGACAGCGGCGTGGGCTTGGACGCCGGCTGTGCGGCTGACTTGGTAGCGTCCATGGCGGCGGGGAGGGGGGATGAGCTTCTTGTCGGCGGGTCCGGTCCGGGTCGCGGGTTCTTCTTTCTAGGGTGCGGCGATTAGGCGACTGAAATGCGAATGTCGTCCGACTGATATGGTGTGGCGCACATGCGATTGACGTGGCGCACATGAGATTGGCGTGAACGTGGTGTGGCGGAGACAAAGGCAACTTCAACGACTGAGGGCGGCAGATCGCGGTGTGGAGTCCGCCTAGTGGCTGCGCGGCGGCCGACGCTAAATAACTGCAGGCGACGTGTACAGTATCACAGTGGCAGCGAGCGGGACCAGGGCGACCACTTCCCGTCCGCTTCGGCAGCCGCGTTAGCGAACCCTCGTCACCAGAATGGCTACGCAGTGTGGATCCACGTCAGCAATCCCGCGCAAACTGCAGTTTGGTCCAGTACTTGTACTGTACACGTCATAGTGCACGTAGCAGTGCATGCACGCGCCGCCGGCCCCCCATCGCGCTTTTCGGTTCTCGACGCCCGCCCCTGTCCTTCCCAGTGGGAACCCCAGCCCAGCCACGCCGCAGGTTTTCCCGCTCACGGGCTCACTTGAGTCAATTGACTTGACCATCGCTCCCGAGCAGTGCCGGCGCAGCGCCCGAGTCGCGTGGCAGCCACACGTTCCCCCGCCCTGACTCGCCACGGAGTCCAAGGGATCAAGTCACGCTGGTCAAGCGGCCGGCCGCCGGTGATTGGCTGTGTGCACGTGGTGTGGCAGCTCCGCGCGGCGCCATTGGCCCGCGCGCGTCGTCCGCTCGCGTGACTGCTTCAACCAGACACGATCTTATTCCCGCAGCCGAGCCAGACCACGTCAGTGCGTCATTGTCGTCCCCGCTGCCGACCAGTTCAGTTGACTCACTCCCCCGAGCTCCAGCTCCACGCCATGTCCGCCGCCTTCTCGTACCAGGACTGCGTCGCCGAGGTATTTTGACTGTTTCAATGTGGTTGGGGGGGTAAAACGTGGGCAAAATGGGGCAATGAGCTCATCGGTGTCAATGTGTCAATGTGCCAATGTGTCAATGGCAGGTGGACGAGTACCTGAGCGCTGCGTCCGTGAGCGACGACGAGCCGGCGCTGGCGCTGCACTGGGACCAGAACGCGCTGGCGCAGTTCGCGGACGCCGCCAACGCCGTGGACGCGGGCGTGGCCATGCCCGAGTGGCTCTCGCAGCCGCGCGGCAGCGTCACGCCCGACTCGCTCGTGGACGACATGGTGGCGTTCCTGGCCACGAAGGCCGGCGGCCGCTTCGGTCGCGTGCTGCTGGCGCCCAACAGCGTCGTGCAGTTCGGCCAGCTCTGCGGCATGTTCGCCTACATCGAGAACGACGCGTTCGTGCGCGCCGCGGCCGACGCCGCCGGGCTGGGCGACGGCACCACGCTGGCCAGGGTCTTCTGCGTCACGAAGGGCAGCGCGGCCGCGGCGGTACCCATGGAGTTCCCTCCGCGAGAGAACCAGAGCCGCCGGCTCTTCTCCTGAGCCCGCGCGGGCCGCCATGATAGTACGATAGTGTTTGTGTGTGGGGGTGCGCCCCTCTCGAGGCGCTCAAGACCGAGACAAGACCAAGGCGAGCTGCTGACCAAGCCACGACCGTCGCGGATGCAGCAGCCCGCGGAGAGAGGGAGCGGCCCGCGGACTCTGCTTAGACCCATTAACATGTAATGATTCGCCAACTACCTCAGCTTCCTGGGCCCCGCCGCCGCCGGCAAATCTTCTCCGGCGACTCCCTGCAGAAGCGTCGACGGCGCAGTGCAGCGCGATGCTGGCATCGCACGACGTGCTCGGCAGCCGGCGCCGCGCATGCGTCCGCGTGGCAAACCAGCGACCTGATTTCTGCGCAGGCCACGCGACGCCGCGACACGGACGCAACAACGGACTTCCCCTCGCGTTCCACTGCCTCGCCCCGAACGAGCCGCGCTACAACTCACTTGCCAGCGAGCATGGATTGCCAGCCCGCCGGTTGGAAAATGCGCCGAAGGTCCAAGAGCGTTAGGCCATTGCAGCGGGTGGCACAGCACCATTGGCGTCAGCACGCGCCTGGGTGAGGTGGCGGATATCGGAATTCGGTTCGGAGCCGTTTGCGGACTGCAACTTGCAGCAGCGGCTGACGACCTTTGACAAGCATGGGCACGACCCGATGAGCTCACTTGCAGTGGATGGATGGCTACATTTCGTCCCACAGGCCGAGTTGGAGGCCTGCTGGCCGCGAGCAGGTTAATGCGGTTGTATTTACTGCGCCGTTGGCGGCGGTGGAACGCTCGTGCATTGGCTAACCAGGTTTCTTGGTTGGATATCGAATGGGGGGCTGCATGCATTTAGTGTGATGTCTTGAAGTCTGAGGTTGGGGATGTCGCCGGACGCACCAGGTCTAGCACGAACACCCGAGCGCTGCCCGAGCAGAGCTATAGAACCCTTACCCGAGCATACTCGACTTCGAGTAAAATTCGGGTACTCAGAACCAGCTACAGGAACTCGGTGTTGTACATGTACGGGAAGCGAAGAACATACTTGTACAGACAAACCCCTCGAGATCAATAGCGTCGGCCCGACGACGGCGTCGGGAGCCCACTTATTATTGTTAATCGGAGGTATAGCGACTACGAGCTATCCCCAATTTTTGGTACAATAGCTTTCAACTGACTGCCGGAACTCATTTCACAACAGCTTCTCTTCTGCTCGCGATGATGTCTCACCCAAGTGCTCCCGGTCCCGTATCACGCTCAGAAACGCCAAGCGGTTGCAGATATGCCATCACCGCAAGGAAAACCCGTCGACGCAGACGGAGCGCTCCGATTGGGCCTATAATGTGTTCAAGCTTCCACACCGACCTGCAAGTAATTGTAAGCCAGATTCTCAAACAAAAGAAACATCTAGAATCACTTCCAACTGAGCTGCTTGCCACGAAGACCCGCCGCCAAGTGCGCTTTCCAGAACTGGATTCTGTGCTGACAAGCTGGGTCTCCTGATGCTAGGTGAAAGGCCCAAAGCGTCAGGCGTCTGCTAAAGTTTTTTTTACCGTGCTTCTCCAAATGGTCAGTTGCCATAGTTAAGCACCTCTAAGTATCAATATTTGGGTTCCTCGTATTATTATTCAGTATAGAGAGGATAGAGGTCATCATTTACTTAGATTTGTATTTGGAGCCCTTGTTTCGGTCATCGGGAGCCCACATTTTATCAGTGTTCGGGATTTATTACTTATTGGGAAATCGATCTCGAGAGTATGTCTGTACAGTATTATTTTAATAATAATACTGTACATATATCGGCATCGTGCTAGATTACGTATGGCACATTTAGATTATGCAGATGAATGATGACGCGGTCACTGGGGAATGTCATGTGTTTTTTATTAAGGCAACATTTTGTATTCATACTGTAGCTGGAACATGTATGCTCAGATCCTAGGGAAATGGTCAGTGAATAAAAGAGGTACAGTACGCCACTGGTGTAAATCATACGGTACGCAACGTGTGTGACGCAAGCCCCCGTTTTCGTTACCTCTAATAAACTGTTAGACCTGATACTCCGGATATTCGGGTGATGCAATCGTGGTCGCTCAAACGCCTCACCGCTTGGGCAACTACCGAATCTAAGACTGCAACTCCGGTGGACGAATTCACCTTTCGTAACATCCTCAAGAACAAACGCAAGTGCAACAACATCCCCGACACTCATGCCATCCCGAAACGGCACTGTACAATCGACATCAGTGCATCAGACAAATCCTCATAGCTTATTGACCTCTCAGCGGGGAGCGCCACTGTACTAACATATATATTACAAATCTCCTCTTGTTAATATCGTAATTTGTTTTTACAAATTACAAATGTTGTCGATAACAGCCCCCGTAGACTTCATACCGTTTTGATACCACTGTTCAAACTCGGCATTCTGCAGCTTCAAGGCAGTCTTCTTCGTCCTCCGGACAAGTGTCGCCTGCTGGAGCATTTCCGCGAATTTAGCCTCGCCATATTGTGTTTGAAGTTTCTCGAGCACGACGCCCTCTGGGTACTTCTTCACCATGGTGACAAACTTCGTCCACACCTTGAAATCGGAATGGCTAAGGATTTTGTCTCCAGCATCATCGAGCTTGAGGAACTTGAATGCGTCGTCGGTGCTCAAGCTGCTTTCACCAACTCGTCTAATTTTTTTTGGCTTGGAGTCTTAAAGATGTTCGTGATGCTCTCCAACCCGGGAATATTGATAGCTCTTTCTTCAATGGCCCCATCGATGACAGTGGCCGTTCGCAGCAATCGTGTCACCGAGGTACTCTTTTGGAGTGAAGTTGCAACCGCTAAATCGTCCGCTAATGCACCAGCTGCTGTAGTTGCGAGAAAGACAAGAGTAGTCAGCAGTACAACAGCGTCGAGACGCATAACAATTCTTTAGGGGGTCTCGAGTTCTAAAGGCTTGTGTTTAGAGCGCGGATTGAAAAATGAGGGTTGTTTGGAGCAAATGCCTTGGTTTGCGGGAACTGTGATCCACGCACCTACGGACCCTCGCAGGCAAGTCCGCATGGCATACCGTGCTTTTTTGATGAAGAACTATGGACACCGTTAGACCTGCTAATATAAACTAGGAAAATAATGAGCATTTCCTAAACATTGTCGAGGGTCCCTTACTTGGTACGGATATAAACTATGAAAAGGCTCTCTCACGGTGTGCTTTCTCACTGGGGATAATGCCTGAAGAATAATGCGTGAAGAAGTATAAAACACGAAAACTGTCAATGGTGTCCTTGTTCCGCTAGCTCCGTAATGGGAATCTCTAATTCGCTAGATGTGTGAATCGTTTCGAGAGCTTCAGGCGCGACCTCCTGGAGGGTCATCTACAGTAGTAAATGGTCGCGTCGCACAACAACGAGCTAGCCTGTATTCCGCTCGCAGTAAGCTATCATTGTGACTGTGACGCAACCGAACGTGTTGCAGCCGACGTGTTTCATGATACCACCCAGGATCAAGAGACACATAACGAAGATTGTACCCCACACTCGATCGCCCGAGCGCCCATCCTCGATCGCACGAGCGCCCATCCTCGATCGCACGAGCGCCCGTCCTCAATCGCATGGGTGCATATGGCTGCGTCCGTTGCTGCGTGAGAGCACTACGTAGTAGAGAGCTATAGAGAAACCACTCACAGCAGGAGAGCACTAGCTTATATAACAGTCAAATCAATGTCAGTCTTCAATTTACCCACTCAAGGCCAAGCAAACTACTAAGGGCAAGACAATTCGAAATTAGAGCCGAAGGGAGGAATTTCCATAATTCAGTGATTTCCACTGAGATTTATCAAATCGATTTGTAATACTGCAAAGCACTGACTCAGTGATACAGTGGCCCCGTTCACATGTGGTCAAAAAGTGAGAATCGATACATTTTTAAAGGGAGTACAAAAAGGAGCATAGTTCGCACGCGTTCGATTATCGGTAGGTAGCGACGGCAATCGATACACGAAACATCAAGTCTTGCAGTGAAAATTGATTCGTTCAGAGCAGCGTTTTGCAGATTGGCCCATAGCGAGCGAAAGAGGGCTACCAGGACCACAAAAACAGCAGAGGCGATGCGAGAGGCAATCGCGCTGCTTCTGGCAACGGAGGATGTCGACGAACACCGCGATGATGCAGAGAACTGGTGGTGCATGGTGCTGGAGGCAACGTACGCGGTGCTTCAGCGCCCCGTGGAGCGCGAGTGGGTCTCTCGGCCCAAGAGCACCCATAGCACCTACATGCTATTCAACAGCTCCACTACATTTATGGAGGTAAAATCGCCGACAATGTTCCGGATGTCACGAGACAGCTTCTACAGCCTACTGTACGTGTTACAACCACATCTAGAGCGCGTGGGGCGCAACGGAATTTCGACACCACCACAGATCAAGCTCGCCGTATATTTGTATTTTTCTGCTCACGGAGCATCAACCAAAATATTTCCCCACATTTTCGGGATCGGCGGATCGACAGCTTCGGCGGCGATACACGCTGTTGCGGGGGCAATTGCTGCACACCTTTGACACCTCGTCGCCTTTCCGAGTCTCCATATCACCGCGTCCCAGCTCCAAGCCATGAAGGGAGTACCCCAGTGCATCAGAGCGATCGACGGGCCCCATTTACCCGTCAAACGCCCATGCTTGCATGGAGACTACTACTGCAACCGGAAAAACTGGTATAGCGTCGTCTTGCAGGCAGTAGTTGGCTGGAAGGGTCGCTTCTGCGACGTGTCGTGCATGTGGCCTGGTCGCGTGGCCGACGCGAGGGTGTTCAGTACGAGCGCGATTGGCATGCGTCTTGCGGAGATTGCCTCGAGGGGTCCGGCGGTTAGACTAGCGACTTTCGCCACGGAAACGGTACAGCTACAGTACTACCGACTAGGCAATTCGGCTTACGCCAACACACAGCACTTCGTCACGGCGTCAACTGTCTAATGAAAGTTGGTCCGTTACAAATCCCTAGTCAAATCGCTTTGTACAGGCTTTTCCTGAATATGGGATTTTGTATTGGGATGGGAGAGGCCCTAATTTGTGTCGACCTGGCAAAAACAGTTTTTTGTATGCGAGCTATCGTATAGAGTGCAAAATCGCGAACGTCAGCGCATACCTGATCATTCCTAGCGGGTTTTGTAACTAGACTCAAAACCGCACCTCACAATTTTCAATATTGACCGAGTTATGAGGACTCATCGAGTGAGTCCTATCAGTTTGGCGCGCACTGTAGTAGTGTATTACTACGTAGTAGTACTATTCATGATGACCAAAAAATATTGCCGGTATTGGTATTGATCAATACTACTTGCAGTACTGTATTGTACGGTCTCTCAGTATTACAATACATACTTTGCAGTTCTTATTGCGGGACTACACCTAACCGGTCCGGCATTGCAGCTCAGTGAATTCAGTAAATTCACTTGCTAGCACTTCCCCAAAGCCTAACCGCTCAAGCAGCACACAGGCAAGTATCAAGTCGGCAATCGTTGGTGGACAGACAACTTGTTCGTAGTCTCTGCTCGATGCATTCGATCTCCTCTCATTCTATATTTTGCAGTCGTTCCAAGCCACCTCATTTCCCCAGTCAAGTCCACGTCGCCTGCGATGGCACTAAGTAAAGCTGCTTTCTCCACAAGCTGCATTCCTAATGAGGTGCTGTTCTTTTTCGACGTCGGTGTTGTCAACGGAGTTGTCACATATCAATGCCGCAAGTGCCCAGCCAAGCCCAAACAGGCATGGAAACCAGATATTCTAATATTCGGAAGTGTGGAGTAGCGCCATCACGGAAATCCGCAAAGTCGTCCTCGCACAAACCCATCGCTTCCTTTGTCCTTGCTCGCATCGGGTATTTCCCGGGTACTTGAGTGTCGTATCTCTGAGCTAGGTTAGGAGTAGCTTGAACCTTGAGCGTTAGTCTTCCTTACTGGGATAGTCTTGTCCTTGATCCGTCCGTTCTCCTATCTTGCCCTGGTCGCGCGCGGTTATCGGGGCGTCGCGTCCTTGTGTTTGCGTGGCGTCATCGGGGCCGACGCGGACTTGTGTGACGTTATCGGGCCAGCACGGGTCTTCGCCTTCGGCAGCGCGTTATCGGGCGCGTCTTGACGGTATCTTTTAACGTGTCCCTCCTGTTGGGCACGGGTCTGAGGGGTGAGTACACCGACGACCGAGGGATGGGGGGGCTGCGTTATCGGGGCAGCTCTGCTTGCCGGAACTCGGAAGTCCTTGGACCAAAGGGGAGAAATCCACTTGAGTGTCGCAAAGAAGATTCGGGACTGAGCCTTACACCTATCCTATGCTACCGACTGGCTACTTGAAGATCGGTGAGCCGCGGTTCCATGCCTAACCCTACTTCGCTGGCGTGTACCCTGATTTACAGCACCTGACCCTTGAGACGGGGTTCCCAAGATCGCGTCTCAGAGCTCTCAAGACGGGCCCGTCCTAGGCCTAAGACGGTGTCACTCGAGCGAGGTATCACTATAACGGGGGTCGTCTTGGAGTCTTGATGGACGACTCAGAATTAGAATCAGAATCTGAGTCCAAGCCCCGTCTCCGCGGAAAGTTCCGGGCTGATCGCGTTCCATATCCTTGAGTGACGGGCTCGGACTCCCGCATCGGTACTCGTCTGTCTTCTCGGAGCTCGCTCCGCCACAGAATCACCTTCTGAGTTGTGCGGCTCCTGACTACATGTCCAAATATTCCCTAGCTAAAAAAGGACCAAGCGAATCATCTTAGTTTCTCGAGAGAGAAATATATTTCAAATCGAGTGCTGTCTGTTTTTCGGTGGATTGAGTGGATTGTTTTGCGTGACATGCCTATCTCAGAGGTAGACAACCCTTTGGCTCGCTCGATGCTTTAACTTGAATATTTGCAGCAACAGCATTATACTCTACATCACGCAACTGGTCCCGTTGGTTGAACCGAAAATCACCAAACGGTTGCCGTTTTTCTTTGGAATAATGTTTGATAGATGGACGAACGTATCGACGCATTACGTTGCTGTCTTTGCCCCTTTCATGGAAAATGGTATGTATTACGAAGTCATACTTGGTTGCTCGCCACCGCTCAATGAAAAGTCTTACACTGCTGAAGAGGACTATGCGTTTTTGGAGTCTGTTCTGGCTATCTACCGAAAGTCGATTAAAGCACCTGCTGTTCTCATTGGAGACAATTGTGCAAACCATAAGGCGCTAGCTGACTTAATGAGCATTCCACGGATTGGTTGTGGATGTCATAAGCTAAATCTTGCGATAAAGCTTACCTTGATCGCCGTCCTGCCATCGAAATTTTTTCGCTATTGCACGAGTGGATAAAACCATGTCTCAAATGCGAAACCTGAAGGCTGCAGAGGCACTTCGTGAGCTGACCTCTCTCACTCCGATTAAGCGTAATGTAACGCGATGGTCGTCAACGCACAAAATGTTGCGGCGCTTCCTGCAAATTGAAGGATCCAGACAACTGTTGCGAGACAACTAGATGTCATACACACAATCCGTCGCGTTGATTTAGACCGCGCCAACAGTGTGATGCCTGCTTTCAAAGATTTTAAGGGCATAATGACTGACATGCAAAAGAAGGGACATCATGTTGGAGTTGCGCACGAAACGTTCGAGCTAATGACAGAAGATTACCCAGAGCTTAAAGACTATCTTGCTACAGATGCTACAATTTCGCATAACCCTCAATTTGAAGCCGCGGTGGTAAAGATCATTCATGGGGACCAGGAAAAGCTGACAAGCGAGGAGAAAGTTCGAGTTAGTAGCTTCTGAGTGCGCGCATCCCCAGACGAGGCAATGACTCATGATACTGAAGGCAAACGCAGCTACGTATCTCGACTTCGGGATCGCAAACGACAGCGCCTAACAACGGGCAAAGTGTATGCCGACCTACGATTTATTTCCGGGACATCTGCGTCGCCTGGGGGACTGTATATCAGTGCCAAACATGTGTTGAGGTCCCCTCGAAAGCGATTGACGCTGGTCAATTTTGAGAAACTGCTTTTTTAAGCACAATCGACACCATGCCACCATGCGGACATGGTAGCACAGGCCATGAAAGCAGCGCCCACTACGACGGAGTGAATAGACAGCTAGTATTGCAGTATATATTGTAGGCCCGACGAGTAGTGCAGCTCTTATTGTAAAGCTGCTTGGGTATTGGTGTGGGAGACACAAGTTGAACTTCTAAATAATCCCTCGCTGGTCTCTGAAATAAGCTACCTTCAGAGGCAGCTTATCTGAGAGATAAGCGAAAACAAAGGCCAAACATGAGCGAAATGCTTGAAAGATCAGCTGATTTTTTACATGTTCGACTCCCCCTATTGGGTTGTTCCTAAAAACATATATTTGTTTTGTGACGCACATTTGTACTGCTTTAGTTGCAGTTAAGTCCTAAAAATGCTCGACGTTCAGGTCACTACGGAGAAAAATAGTACGAACAAAGCAAATTATGTTGCTAAGTGAGGGTGTTTCCCTCATCAGCAACGACCCCAGTTGCAAATCATACCCCTCTTTCTTCTTGTATAGTCACTCACTCTAGCTTTATGTGCTCCTGTCCAGTTAAGCCACGCAAGCTATGCGTACCGGTAAACCACGCCCCAAAGCGGGGGGGGGGCAAAATTGCCTATGGTTCATATTAATACGAGAGGTTCTTTGAAAAATACTGGAGACCCAGGGCGCGATGAATGGGAACTGGTTCTCCCTGTTCATAGACAGCATGTGCCGCACCGTCGCCCGTTACAAAAGTACATTATATTTATACCTTTGTTTATTTGTTATGATGTAATGTAACCTTCTTGAAGAGGGTTGCCTGATCAGGAAACCGGCATTTGTGTCACGAAGCACATTTACGCGCTTTTGTGCGCATGCCTATTTCTTTCGCATTTGCTACGCATAAAAGAATGTGTTTTCAGTAATGACCCACTTACCACGGTCGACATGTATTCCTACAGATCGCCCCAGGTGCAGCCTACTCCTCATCAGAGCCGTCGTCCGACGGTTGCTCGACGGCCATCGGCTCGTCGTCATCCGAATCGGCATTAATGTCGGGAGAAATCTCGACAGGGTCGGGCAGATGTATAGTCTCGCGTGGGGTGCGACGTATACAGCCGCGAGGTACATCCGCAACCCGGCAGACGTATTCATCGGACAGCGTTTTTATTACATTGTCATGGATGGGTGGGTTGGGACTCCGCTATTAATTTCTCTGTTGAACCTTTCACGCGGGTTATTGATGTGAGCTATCAATGTGCCTCCCAAGCAAAAGACGTTCCACACCTGAACGTCGTACTGCTCCAAGCAACCCCGTGCAAAATATCCCCAAAGCCCTGCCACTTTGCTTGAGAATACTAAATTAGCAACGGCACAGCGCTGGCGAATTTTGCTCTTTACCCGTCTCGTACCAACATTCACTTGAGCTGGACCAATGACTGTAAGAACGTCCAGAACACCTTGCGCCATAGCGATAGTACGCTTTAGTTCCGGGATTCCAAAGCGCTTCATAGCTCTACTGACAGCTTGTTTCATGTAAAACAAGCAGCCTATTACTATATCTTTTAGAACTGAGTTTGTAAAGCATTCTGTAACGCGCTCTCGAAGTCACATACAACTTCAGCCGGCTGGATATGTTGACCAGTACCTTGAGCGCTGAAAAGGACCATGTCATTATCTGCTTGTCCCCACGGTGCTCGATATGTTCCGTAGGAATGCTTGGTGCAGCAAAGTCTTTCGGTGGTCCCATTGGACCCGCTAACAATGCGTCAACGTCTGCGAGATCGTTTATCTTGCGAAATAAGCCGTCGACATCACAAGCGAATATATCGGGTCTTTCTGAACCAAGCGTTGGAATTTTCAGATCCTAATCCAGGTCATGCTGACTCAGCTGCCTGTTCCAGGACCTGGCATCTTACGTATTCGAATCATTCTATATCTAACCATATAGCCCATGTACCCATATTGACCGTATCCTAATTTTTCAAGTTGCCCATGTATGAAAGCATACCAAAACACCCTATTAAACATTGCGCAGCCGTCGTTAGAGAATGCAGACTGTAATCGTTTCATAATGGACGAAAAATGGATAGATAATATTAGATGTCATTAGATAGGTGATGCTACACGTGGTTCTTTTTAAACATCCAGTCCCCATTCGCCTCTTCATTCTGTGATTTCGTCGGAAGATCAGAGTCTGAGATGCCCCCAAAACTATCAACGCGATCGTTATTTGGCCTTCAGTCTCCTAAACAAACGTCTAAGAAGGCAATATGTCCTTTTAAATCTCAACATAAAACACGTCACGTGCTGCTTCCAACGTCTTGGTGTCCTTTCATTCAACAGCAACTTGACCTTGTACGGCGTGTGTATTCACGATAAACTGCACCAGACTCTAGATGGGGTTGAAGACGAGACAACATCTTTCGAGGATGGTTGGAGTCTTGGGGGCGACTATTCTAATTTTTGTAGCCATCACGGGGTCATTTCGCTTCGCCCTTCCCAAACATATCGACTTTAGGGACCGCCTATGGTGTGAGAGGGATGACCACCGCAGAAGCATAACAACCGACTTCTTTTTGGAGGGTCTTATGCCTCAGCTGTTAAAACATTACAAGAGCTTGACGGTAAATTAATTACCTAGAAACAATACATTTCAGCTTATATTAACTATTGCGCTCATATTCCGATTTTCAAAGTTCAAAACGTCCATATTAAGCTCAAATAGGAACAAAATTGAATTCCCCATATTCAAGGAAGCCCGCACGGGATCCCTAACGCCTACGGGGATTTGACGCGATACATGTAGCACCAATGATGGTACGTTCTGTAGAGTTCGTCGTCCAGGAGTGATGCGGCTGCGCCAGGCGAGCCAACGAACTTCGCCAAATGTTGCAGTGCATTGAATTCTGTCGGTCAATGCCTTCATCAGACTACCACGCCTAAAATCCTCTCTTCTTTGTTGTCGTCACCCCCCCTCCTCTTCGTCCAATTTATCGTACTTACACAGGATCCTTTTATGGGACTTAGATCCTGAGGCTCGACAAAGGGAACATCTGCATTAAATGCAGGTCAGCGATAAAATGCCGACTCCTCAAACTTATCAAGATATTTAGCGATAGTTGTGAGAGGCACTACCGTATACCACTTGTCGATTCAAACATCAAAATCAACCAGGGGATGGCGAAGATACAAATCTCCAAGAAACCATTTCTAGTGTGCCTTTATACCAAAACGCCGTCCGAGATAGGACCCTACAGGAGGAGGGCTTGTACGAAAGACCACCTAATTAACCAGGCAATGGCCAATGGGGGGTCCAAATTAGATTTTTATGGTGATATTAGAGCATGATCACTGGGGTCCACTAATTGCTATTAAGACAGCAGATTGCTATAAATTACCGGATACCACTCACCAGGGCAGAAGCAAAATAGGATATCAGCAAAAACATGTTCGAGCGAGCTATTGGTTGCCGTTGGGTGTTTGCGTTGAACCGAGATGAAACAGGGTGGATCGTACGTCACAAGGCCCGTCTCATAGCGAAAGGATATTCTCAGCGACATGATATCGACTACGAAGAAACGTATTCGCCGGTCGCATCGCTGAACTCGATTCGCGCGAAATTTTGCGACGACGGCGCAATCATCGAACAGTGCGACGTCGATATTGCATTCCTGTATGGGGGATTGGATGAAGCAATTTTCATGGAGTTACCACAAGAACTCATGCGGATTATAGAAGATGATGACGAAGATATCGTATGTTTGCTCGGGAAGTGTTTGTATGGCCTCAGACAAGCATCTTGTGTGTGGAATGAGATGGTTGATCGTCATTCGAAGTCGATGGGATTCAAGCCGAACGAAGCCGACCCGTGCGTGTACACTCGCGACGATAACGATCAGAGATGTGTCGTCTGGCTTTACGTCGATGACATACTGATCGCGTTACGTGACCAAACTGTAATAATTTCTGTCAAGGCTCGCGGAAAAGTTCAAGATAAAGGAACTTGGACAAGCTCGATTTATTCGTGAGATTGAAATCGATTACGATATGGAGGGCAAGACGCTTACGATAAGTCAGTGGGCATACATCGAGGTTGTTATCAAGATGTTCGGACAAGAAAATCCCAGTCGGATCCCGCTTGACCCAAGTGTTCACTTGACGAAAGATGGTGAACCGAAGACCGACGAAGAGAAGACTAAGATGAAGTCAAATCCGTATCGTTCACTCATCGGAAGTCTCACGTACCAGACATGTGGTACTAGACCCCATATTTCGGTTGCAGTGGCGAAGCTAAACCGTATTCTGGGAAATCACGGAGAGAGGCATTGGAATGCTGGCATCAAGGTGGGAAAGTATCTCTTGAAAACCAAGAACATCGGCATCTTATATGATGGAGCTACGAGATCAGAACTTGTTGATTACTCGGATGCTATCTGGGCCGAAAGCCGTAGTGATCGACGTTCGGTTAGCGGTATGGTGGTGATGATGTGTGGTGCTCCAATGGTTTGAAGATCGACATTTCAAAAGTCCGTCGCCCTAAGTTCGACTGAGGCAGATTACATGGCGCTTAGTGAGTGTGTGAAGGAAGTGGTGTGGATGCGACTGCTACTGAAGGATTTGAGATTGGAACAGACGGATGGGACGGCTTACGATGACAACCAAGGTGCCATGGCATTGTCAAAGAATGTCGGAAATCAGTCGCGTACAAAGCCTACTGACATTCGCTACCACATCATTCGCGAGAAAGTTGCGACTAGTAAAATAAAGCTCAGGTATGTGGGGTCCTAGAACCAGCTCGCAGATTTTAGACAAAGGATCTGTCAACGAAGACTCCGTCATCTACTTGAGGGCACTGGTGTCACCGGAATGCTCGAGAAGACTGCAAATTGAGGGGGGTGTTGAGATTGTACACTTCGCAGTATAGTTGTGCAGCTTTGTATCGAGAAGCGTGCTTGCTATGACGTTGGTGCAGTGTGTCTGGTTATGCGAACTTAATGTAGAATCCAGGGTTCTGATTGGCTGAGGGAAGACAACTTCAACTTCCCTTATTCATGCGATTTGCAACCGAATACACAGATTCTTTTTGCTGCCGCGGACGTTAAAGTTGGGGTTATAAGCCATGAATTCGTACATTTGTTGGTAAGACATGGTAGAACAACTTATGATAGGTAGTTTTGCTTAACTCAATCCAATTCACTTTCGGATTTCCTTCCTAACCAACACTTGACTTCCAAGCCTCGTGTGTACTAGCAAACTGTGTGATTAAAAGGGTGTCACTGGATCCTCTCACTTCAAAATTCTTCACTGCTCGTATAGACTGGAGGCACGGCTCCCGCGCTGTCGTGAGAAGCACCATCGCTTTCAGGGGATGCAGGATAGACCAAGTGAGCTTTGCGAAGAATTGAAGTTGTGATCTCTTTTGAATGAACGCTGAGGGCTCGAATCGTCATACTTCATGGTTCGTAACTAGGTATGTAACTAATCTATCCCGGTGTGGCGTAGGATCATGATGCATTTGAGGCACCCCTGTATTGACTGAAAGCTGTGTTACATCGTCGACTCCAGCGATGAGGACACATCTTCGTCTTGCGATGAGGACACGCCGCCAATCGTTTTGGGATCATAGCACGGCAACTGGAACTGCTTCGATGACCGTGACAACGTCTCTAGCTCATCAACGATGGTGACGCCCACGTACCTGTCTCCTGAGCAGACTAAGTGCAACTTCAAGTTCGACAAGAGCTTGCCGTCGACCCAGGAAACGCCACGTTGTTCAATGACTCGCACATGTCTCAGCTTCCCGACCACTCATCATTCTGGAAACGCTGCCGACCAAGACTTATTGTCCACGTCGCTAAGGACGTCATGAACGCCGGGAGGACGGTTGCACTGCACTTACACCTTGTTCTTGTTGAACTGCGCAGCGACGTTCTTCTCGGCCAGCATTGACACCGAGATGAGGCTCCCATCAATGTCTAGGATGTGTAGTACATCCGACAATGGGACGGTTGTTCCGTCCATCAACTTCAATCCGAAGGTGCCCGTTGCAACTACATCGATCTTCGAGCCATCCGCTATCGTAATGCGGACTCGCGTTTTCAGCTCCTTCATAGAGACAAACTTGTCTCGGACGCTGGTCATGTGCGAAATAGCACCGGAGTCCACAAGCCACTCCGATTTCTCCATTGTACAAGTAGCTGTAATCGCGAAGGCGGGCGACTCTCGCGCGACTTGTCCACGTCCCTCATCGGCGTTTTTCTTGCGGCATTCGGACTCTTTTTGCCCTGGTTTATTGAAGTACAAGCACTTCCCAGTGGGTCGGCGCTTTCAAACGCTTCCTTCTTCGTCGCGAACGCTTTCTCTTGAGGCGATGACGATTTATCTGAGACTTCAACACCTGAAAGTTCTTGAATTGCGTACGCGAGGGTCATGTTCGGCGTATTATCGTGCCGTAACGTGCGTCAGAGGAAGACGTAGGCTCACCGAGTCTGCGTACAAGTCCGTACGATCCCTATCTACGGACTCCTAGAGTCTAAAGCCTTAACGTCAAGGCAACTAGACGCTACGTATCTTTTTCCAAACTGATTTTATTAAGTGACTTAAGTACGGCAAGGCCGTACGGTGCAAACATATGCAACTCACTATCTAGCATAGTGACTCCTAATAAAATGCATACTGACTGGCTCACGAGCCACCTACTGTTTCTTTGTTTTCTTTTTGGATCCAGTACTGATATTTGGTTAATACCAAGTACTGATCTTGTTAATATGTGTCATACACACTTGGTGTACGTTCACCCAAGGTGTGTATGCTACACTTGTGTAACCCCGTTACATATCGAGTACGGTACTGATCATCCGGTACTCTGCCGTCAAACTGCCAAGCAATAATACGAGTTGGCGGGTTCCATCTAACGCTTCGCCAATCATTTCAATTTGCAGCACCAGCTCCTTGAACCGGTCTACATGCACCGCGTACTACGTTCCGGGCTCCATCTTGAAGTTGTGCAACTTCTTGGTCACGATGAGCCGACTCTTGAGCGTGTTCCGGTTGAACTGCACCTTGAGCAGACGTCACGCTTCAGCGGCGGTTGTCGTTCCACGGATACAAACCTGGTATCTGATACTCATGTCTCCGGCAATCACACCAAGGGCCTTCAGATCGTAGGTCTTTCATTGTACCGTGGAGCGGTCTCTGGCTGAGTCGAATTCTGATTGACGATGTGGGCCAGCAATCCCTTTCGCGACAGCTTCATCCGCATGTTGAACTCTCAGTGGAAGTAGTTGTCTTCCACATGATTCACGGTGTCTGCGTAGCTTGGGCTCACAACCACTTAAGATGATGCGAACGAGGCTTGGTAATCGAGTGTTGGTTAGGAAGGAAATCCGAAAGTGAATTGGATTGAGTTAAACAAAACTACCTATCATAAGTTGTTCTACCACGTCTTACCAACAAATTGTACGAAGTCCTGGCTTATAACTCCAACTTTAACGTCCGGGGAGCAAAAAGAATCTGTGTATTCGGTTGCAAATCGCATGAATAAGGGAAGTTGAAGTTGTCTTCCCTCAGCCAATCAGAACCCTGGATTCCACATTAAGTTCGCACAACCAGACACACTGCAACAACTTCACAGCAAGCACGTTCCTCGATACAGAGCTGCACAATTAGACTGCGAAGTGTGCAAACGCAACATGTACAGGGTAAGTTTGATGCAATAATGAATTTGAACACACTCATTAGTTGGTTGCTATTCGATGAGTGCATAAACCTGAAAAAAGGGTGATTCAACAAGTTGTTTGGTTCGACGACGTTTTGGTGGGATCAGACAACTCAAGTTTAATCAGCAAGTTTAATTACCCGTGTAAGGTACCCTAAGTCTAGCGGTTAAACTGTTTTATATGTTTTGGAAGGCACTTATTTCCGAAATAACCAGCCATTTCTTGATAAGTCGCCCTCACATTTCCCTTCAGTCTATATTTGTCGATCAAAGTGCACAAACCGAAGGTAAAGGCAATCACATCATCCTTTTCTCACCCGCCCGTCCAACAGGTAGGAAGGCTGATGCGTCCCCGCTCTCTCTCCCCGCTAGACTGAACACATTTTCCACTATATTTTAGGAATGAGGAGCTCCATGACGGAGTAAAATGAGATATCCTAGGTTCATATAACGCGTGGAAGCTACCTGATTCTCGTCTGTTGAATGGAAAATACTGTCAACTTCGCAATAATTCGTGGGTCCGACAGGAAGACACCTGCACGTGCAAAATTTACAAAATACCGACGGAGTCAGATGGCCGAGCACATTCACTCAATTTCCAAGGCCCCAGAGCTCGGACGACTGTCTGCGAACAGCATGAGGGGTCGTTGGAGCACGTACAAGAGCAAGTTTTCAAAATCACTCAATACCAAGCGGTCTGAAGCAGTAATGGTGCCAATACATAAGAAAATGAAAACTGGACTTTTAATTCCTGATACGTTTGACAAGATGGGCCCTCATTTTGCCACAATTAAAAAGTTTTTTTATTGGGTAAACACGATGTAGAAGCTGGGGTGACAATATAGCTGGAGGTTGTAACTAGCAGGGGCAGATCGCATCTGTAGTCTTTAAGTGATGCTGACTCTACAGCCCGTAGTGACGAAGACTGCGCCTCGGATAGTGATGGTTGGAACGAGATGCATCGTGGTAACGTTCGCGACGTAGGTAGTGGCGCTGAAATGATGACAAAACTCACCGTCTTTTAGGGCTCGATGACGTGCATTATGATCGACGAGATGTTGTATGCAACGGCGGAGATAATACTGTCAGCAATGGCAGGCGGGATATTACAGAAATTGCTTCAAATATCGGCAAGTACAATAGATACACTGAGTACGAGGAGCCAGTGTTTCGCTTCAATTCATTTTCACTACTGCCACTTTTCACCTCAATGGGCCATAACGGAGCTGATGTACAAGTTGCAGCAGATAATCCAGAAGCACAACAAAAACAAACAATCCACGCGCATGTTATTAGTAAAATAGAACGAAACTCGGCGCGAGAACGAAGCCGTACGCTGCTACAAGTTGTTAAGGACACTTATCCAACAAGGAAAATCGCAATGAAATTGACAATTTTCTCTACATCGCGGGTCCACATACTCGTATTGGTAAATGCACAGGTCCTTCCTCGTATTCAATAATTGGGTAATTCCCAATTATTAACGTAGTGGGTTTAGTTTCCTCTCGTCCGAAAGCGCTCCTATTATCGATAAGCACATCCTGTCTGTGAGTGGGAAGTGATATAAAAAGGACCGGCAGTATGCATAATCCTATTTCAGTTGGTAAAACTGAAGAAGCCGGTAGGTAATTTACGATCTCGTTATTTTGATTTGACTGCGATTTTGTGGTAAACATTGAACAAGTACAGAAGTCCACGCCAGATTTACCAGAGTGGCACTATTGTATATATGCAAGGGCTGAAGTTTCGCGCAGGGTTGACATAGATGCAAATGTATTGAGTTAATGAAATTAGCGCTTAGTTGAGAATGCGGCAAATGGTCATCGGCCCGATGGCATCGGGCTAACAATGCCCAAATACCTCAAGCAATTCCTAATCGTTGTTGGCGTATCTGCTTTTTAAGAGTTCGACGCCCATTACAAAGCTGCGAGAATGGATATTTTCTGCTGAGGTAGTGCTGCTATGTATCTACCGACAATGTTCTCTACTTTAATGCGTGTGAGTCGACTTTTAGCACCGACGGTTTCCCTCACAGATACATCTAAGTCAGTACATCGTGTTGACGGCTAGAGCAAACCTTGAGCACCAATGTACAATCTTTGCGAGGTACATAGCTGGTCGCAGGGAAAAATCTCGGTATTCCATGGGGAACCCAGGGAATTATGTTTTCCACTTTAATAGATTGACACATCGATAATACCGGTTTTCTTGGTGGGAGCCGCTCCCCCCATTCCACTGGATGGACGCGTGGCGCTTTCCTCCTCGCTTTCAAATCAAGCCAACAAGCAAGTAAGCAAGCAAGACCCGCCTCTCCTCGTCCCTTATCGGACTGAGCTGATGGTCAATGCATAAGATCCCATTAATGAAAACGTTGTTTGACCCCGTTGTAGTGGAAATGGCGGGGACTTCTGCAGGTCCCAAATTGACGAGAATGCACCCGACTCCTTTTTTCTCTTGGATCACCACACGGTCAGCTAATACATGAAATTGTATCGGTACCAGAAAATCCCCCCTCTCTTGTTTCTATTTCGAATAACTTCTTCCCTCTGACGCCGCCGCAAGCTGAATGTGTAGGAGTGGGCTGGAAGCGAGAGCAGTACGCCTGATTCACGTAGGTGGAAAGCAAAAGCAGCAGACCCGTGTAATGGCAAGTGGCGCGGATCCAAGTTGACACGGCCCACGACAGATGACCCAGAATCCGCTGTCTGGGCCCACCGGCGGTGGGGCGTTCCAAACGGACACTACTTCAATGCACCTTTAGTGAACATGTCTGGGACATCCAGGATGGGCGGGCCACGCCGCCCAGGACGGACGTCGTCTCAGGGGTAGGGGATAAAAGTCAGGGCTGACAGACAAGGTAGGGTAGGTGTGGAAACTGAGCTTGGCGAGCTTTAAGTAGCCAGCCGATGGCATAAGTTGGTGTAAGCCTCAGTCACGAATCTTCTTTGCGACCCTCAAGGGGTATCTCCCTTTCAAATCCAGGACGATTCTGAAATGGAAGGCCCGCAGACCTCGCGTAAATCCCCTCCATTATTCTGAAAATCCGAAATTAGAGATCTGAATAAATTACGCAAGTGGATATTTTACTCAGACAACGATTTTTTTTCAGACCCGTTTTATGCAATCTCGTTGGTGACTCTAGTCACTGTCATGCATCTGCTGGCAATACTGACGCTGCATTTTCTACATGTACATCTGCAGCAAAACTGAAAATGCGCTGTAGTTTCCGTTTTGAATTGAAGCTCATTGCTCACTGAAGAAAGGTTCGTTTATAAACCCCAAAATGAAAACCCCGTTTAACACCGTTCTTCGTTTGTATGGCAAAGAAAGGTTTAGAAACCAATGGCGTTGTTATTTACGTACTTCCTATTCCTGGATCTGCTCCTCGTCCCGCGAATACACTGCTCGAGAAATGGTTTGGGACAGTCACGTTCCACGTGATATTTCGGCTTCTAGAGGGAACTATAGATCGCTATTAGATATGTGCCTCCAATCACGAAGACGAAAAGGAAACTTGTAACGGTGACCTAGATTTAGCAAAGTATCCATAGCCTGTCATACAACTAACTAGAAATCAGCCCGCGACAAACTTTGGGACAAAAAATGACTTGGTTTTTGTATTGCGTGGAGTAATGGTGACTGGTTATCCTTTGGGAACTAGCCTTGTTATCCTATATTCACTATGGGGCGCGACCCTCCCATCTCTGACGAGGAGAGAGACCGCATTAGGGGCTTCACGAGGCAGGCACAGGGTCCGCGAGTAAGGGCGGCACCTCGAGCGCTTTGCCAACTGCGTAAGCCACGCCTTACGAGCTTCAGAGAATGTCAAACAGAAGGAAGGACACCAGCGCAGCCTCACGGACCGCCAAGTTCGCCTAGTTGTCCGCGCCGCTGTCATGGCGGACTACTCCGCGGCCGAGTTGAAGGCATCTTGCGGGTTGTCGTGCATGGTGCGAACGGTCCAGAGACTTTGTCTCAGGTTGACTACTTGGTCTACTTTAAAATGGATCGTACGTTACCTCTGACTAAGCGACACATGCTTGCCCGCCTGGAGTTTGCCGAGCAGCTCTCGACGGCGGCTCAAAAGGCGGTATTGTGTGATAATCTTTCCAGATGATTTTTTTAATTTGGAGCTACAAGCACTATTGGCGGGACCTACGGTGACCACATCGCCGCTTCAAGTCACGCCAGAATGGTGGAGTGTCGCTGATGGTGTGGGGGGCCTTTGGAACCAAGGATAATTGGGGTAGGGGCGCCAGAACTCTGGCCATTACATTTACACTGTCGGAGCATCTGTTCCCGTGTAATCACAACTCCTACGGTATAGACTTTGTGTTTATGCTGGACAATGTCTCGATTCACTCATCTAATGAAACAAGAATGGTTTTCCAGGAGATCGATTAGATTTTAGATACATGGCTTCATTCGGTTAATACATAAACCAAGTAATTTTTTGTCCCAAAGGTTGTCGCGGACTGATTTCTAGTAAGTTGTATGGCAGTCTCTGGATGTTTTGCTAAATTTAGGTCACAAGTCCCCTTTTCGTCGTTGTGGTTGGAGGTGCGTATCTAAATAGCGATCTGTAGTTCGCTCTGGAACCCGAGATGTCACGTGGAACGTGACTGTTCCACATCTTTAGTCGCGCAGTGTATGCTGCTTCTGGTATTCTATATTGACCAATTAGATCACTCACAAATATCAAGCCATTTTGATTTGTTGTTTCTGACAAACCAGGTCAGGGCCAACCTCTCGAAATCATCCCAGATACGGCAGTATGTAACCTCATTACACTCAAACTAGTAATATATTTCAAACCCTTCATCGATACCGGCATGTAATGAGCGCACCATGGTACCGCCATCTGTTTCATTTCCCCGACAACCATTAAATGGTCGTCGGAAAATGTTAATTTTTAATAGTTTTTTTTAATCTGTTTCGGAGCTGCTACCGGATACATCTATATACGGGCTCAGCACAAGTACCGTGCTAGAGCTACTAAATAATTGTGCAGACGAGGTTGACAAGGTAACGACCAGGTGCTCGGCAAAATATCACACCGGCCAGATATGAACCGATCAGACATTTTACCCAGATCAGCAATCTGCGTTCCCAATCAAGCTATTCCTCTGTGTGTGTGGGAGGTCGCGAACGCTTGTTACTATTTATGAGCGGTGTATTGCAGCAATTGTTGCTCGACCTCATAGACTTACGAAAGACTCTTTGGTCGAAACAAAATGGCAATTCGGTCCGTCCCCGCAAGTGGCCGGACGTGTATGTAGTCTGTACACTCCCAAGTGGAAGCTCTGATCATGCTTTCTGAGAAATGGCTTGACCACCTGCCCATAAGTCGGATAACTGTTTCGCTTTTCCCGCAGCAAGCAGTACACAAGCACCACCAATTCTCATTGAGTGAGATGAGTAGTCGTTGTGGTCTGCTCCTTGGTTTCATGCCGCTTGTTTGATCATATTGGTTACTTCGGACTTCTTGGCTGTTGAAGACGGGCCTACTGAGGTCAGGAATGGCCCTAATCGGTGGCCATTGTTGAGCCAGCGTCTGCGCACGCGTAAACCGGTTTCCGTGCGATTGCTGGACAGAGACGGAATTCCCCGGATCGGTAATGGCGAATGATGCTTCCCTGCCGAACCTGGTCACCTTTGTGTGATCTGAACAGGATCTCGACTGAATGAGCTTGGTTCGAACCTGTTTCGATCCTGACACCGTGTATGTCTCTCAGGGTAACATTTTATGCTTTGATGCATTGTGCTGTTCCCCCTGTCGAAGTGTCCCTGGCCACTGGGCCCCATAGCTCCAAACTACAGTCGAGGAAGAAGAAGGCCAGCACTATCGATCCCCACAGGAGGTAGGTTTCCCCGTCGTCAGCTTCCTTCCTCCGCTCGTGTAGTTCGCGATACATCTCCCGCAACATGGGAGTGGTGGCTGGCTGTTTCCTGTCAACGTGGATGTTAGTTCTCTTATACCCCTGAGCAATGAGCTTACATTCCGGATTCTTGTAATTGAGCTTTGCGTTCCGAACGGTGTGTGTGTGACACAGTCCCCAAGGGCTTGTTGTCGCCGGTCAGAGTAGAGGAGTACCCGTGGCGCTCACATGACTGTCGGGAAGGATCACAGGTTGATTAGGTGGCGATCGAGACGAATGGGCATGAAATGTTGCTTGAGTAAGCAAGAGACCTGGTCTCATACATTGCCCACCGCCTCCGTGGCATCAGGCGGACATATTCGGGTGTCCGGCTTTAAGGTCGCCGTGTTTGCTTGTCACGTATTCAAAGACCGCTGTTGGCAACCGTGCAAGATCGTGCTTGTGATTGCATCCAGGGAAGTCGCAGCCCTTAATAGTTTGGAAGCGAAGATGACCTGACTGCCATTGACTACTGGAATATGGGCTCGGATCGCCGGTGGAACGGTAGATGACGCGTGATGATCTGTCGAGGACTGGTGCCAGCTCCTCGGTCTGGGGTCACGATCCGAACGTGGCGAGTTCTGTGAAGACTGGTTGCGTGCCCATGTAGCTATCAGTCCTTCGTCAATGACGTGTCGAACAAGCCGTTCGTATTCGGGAGATCCTCTCATCATGATAGCCTGTGCTGGTGGTACCAATGATGCTGCGGGAAGCCCGTCCCGTATCGACTGGAAGAGGGCCGTGAACGCATGCGTATACAAGTTAATGGTGGCATGGACGAGATTGCGCGTAACGTGGTATAGTAGTTCCGACAACGAGTTGGAGTACACGCAACTGAAGACCGCCGCCACAGTGCGGGGGTGCCAGTCTTTGGCTGTTTCTTCAATATGGGAGAGCGCCAGGCGCAAATCCTTGATCGATTTGATATGAGACACCGAACTTGTATCGGCAGAAGACCATGTGGCCGGGTCGTGCGTGACTGAATGGCCTCCTCCATTCTACATGGAGGAAGGCAAAAAGTGATCCGATTGTTGGGTACTGAAGTTCACTGCGAATATCATCTTTGCAGTGACCTTGGTAACGTGAAGAAGGTCGTCTTGGGATCGTGCACTTGGAAACTTGTCTTAGACACCGCCGAGGCTTGGAGCGAGGCGAGGGAAGGCACTTGAGGGGTTGAAGGAATATTCAGAAGTGATTGAATTATTGGAGCTTACACCCTAGACTAGTGCTAA
>BSXT01001226.1:0-41547 GCA_030267785.1 Phytophthora fragariaefolia
CAACTCAACAGGTGAAGTCCTGTTCCACCGAAGGTAAACGACACCGAAAGGGATTCACAAGGTCACACGCCACCTCCGTTTGCGGCACCCAGTGCTGCTTCCGGAGTCTGACCCCATTGGGAAAATCCGGAAGGAGGAGTATTTCTCCGGAAGGGCAGCCCCGTGGCTACGTGCTATGCTATACACCTGGGCGAAAAAGGCGCTCACTCGCCTCGCCACATAGCGCTTTCCGGATTTAGGCCAAGGTTCTCGTACTTTGGCCGAGTCTGTGGTGCCAGCCAATCGGGACAAAGAGTATACCCAAGACACCGACCCGGGAGTTTCGAATAAGTCCGGGAGTTTCGGATATTTCCTAGTCTGAGAAGTCGCCGATCTTACGGGATGTCGGCGAGCTTCGTGGGTCGGTCAACGATTGACCTTAGTTTTAGTATTGGAGGAGCCGTAACCGGTCGGTTTCATTTGATATTAGTATAGGAACCTGTAGGAAAGGTCTTCGGGCCTAGCGAAGTTAAAGAAAGAATAACAGAGTGGAATATTCGGGGTCCAACAGAAGCGGCACGCGGCGACTCCTCATGTAAGCCGTCTCCGCGTACTAGGTTATGCCCACCGCTGAGGTCGACTACCCGGAGTTACGGAAGCGACCTCGGCCAAGTGGTAAGGTCAAGAGCGTGTGTGGTGGTGTTCTGGACCGCTGCCCCCCGGGGCAAAGAGCTCGTCGAACGTACGAGCGCGGGTTTTCGGCCCGCTGAAGCGGCATAAGGTCGGTGAGGTCTTGCACCGATGGTTCGTCAAGGCGAAAGCCGCCGCCCATCTTTTCGTGGAGGGCACGGGTTCAAGGATGAAAAGGAGAAGAAAAAGGAGAAGAAGAAGGAAAAGAACGTCGGCGGATTAAGGGGAGCGTGCTGCCTGCTCGTGGCACGGCTCCTGGGAAACGGCTTGGGAGGCACCTGAAGGACGCCACTACACCGCTGTAAACGCACTGGGCGATCTTCGGATTCGCCCGACAAGCCTATGCTCGTCGAGCATAGGTGTTGTGGGTGTGGAGTGGGGAGATAACGAGTTGTTGCCCGTCTGCTGCACCACACAGCCACCCACTCCTACGAACACTGTTATTCAGTCTCCAATTCTTCTTCTCTACGCGAAAGCAACAGCATGGCTCGGTTTCAACGTTGCCAAATGAACCTTTAAGAACGGACTGTCACGACAGTCCGTGGACTGCATCAGTTCTTCAACACGCTTGGACTGAACCGCAACACCACATGTGCGATTCAAATGTTTGTTTTTTTCGAGGAGGTCATTTTACGACCGGTAAGGACGCATTGTGAATCGTCTTGTTACAGCAATAATGAACCTAATGTACACAGATCACCACAGCGACGCGCACCTCGAATTCATTGACGCCGATTCCACAACCACATTCCAGGACATTCACCGCATGCTCGAATCTATGCCGTTGAGCTCTGCCCGCGACGAGATATGCCGTCTTTCTGTTTGGGGGCGCACGGATCTAACTCCTCTCACTCCAGGTACGACGGCAACCCTCTCGATTTGGAGCGTACTTTACATCATGAACTCACCACCCTCAACAATACACAGGAACAATTTATACGATCCGGCACGTCATTAACTTCAACATCTACAATGAAATGCCGCATCAACAACCCGTACTACCGTCGCAGAACAAAATGAGCTCTCTATTACTGACCTCGAGCTGCAACACAGCGAACAGCAAGTGGCACGCGATCCGGTGCCGACCAACCCTCAGCAACAGCCCGCAGCTCCCCCGAAAGCCCAAGCACATTCGAAGACAGCAAGAAATTGCGCAACCCAAACCCAACGATGGCGCGCCGCCCAAATCAACAAAACGTCAAGACACACCGTCTGAGTCTGAGCCAATGCCCAAACGCACCCGCTCCCGGCAATCGACAGCAACCAACCCAAGCAACAAGACGTCAGCCGCAAGCGCCGCAAGCAGCAGCAAAACGTCACCCGAAAATACCACGACAAGCAACGACTCACCACCCGCTGCGTAAGACCCCAACGCTTGTGCTCGTGACAAGGTGAACATCTTCTCGACACGCGCAACACATCCGTCTTCACCTGGACGACTTGGTCTCCTTCGCATCCCGCGTACTGCATCTCGTGTGCATCAAGTCTAGCTCGCTCTGGTACTGCTGTCAGCGACCTGCACACACAATACATCACTGCTTTTGTCATTACCGTTTTCCTGCATGTACGCATGAACACTCAGTGCGGAGGATTTTATTTTTGATCGTTTACGGAACGGATCTAGTTTAGGAACAGGTTTTTCACTTAAGGTTTGTATGCATCGGAAGTGAGCGGTTGCGAGGTCGCGTCGCCGCAGCAAACCCGCGCGGGGTGGGGTGCCCACGAAGCAGGGCCGCGCGGTATTTGCGGCGGCGGGCCCAGCGCCAAGCATCCTGCCAACGGACCCGTTGCCTTCACTGGAATTAGTTTTTCTACTGCGGGGGTCTGGGGTAGATTCTGTTTGGGGTCGTATACAGGTCGGGCCTGACTTTTGATCTAGCTTTTTAAATACAATTATCAAGTGTTTTTACCCTGTGGTTTTTGAAGCCCGAGCACAGGATGGGCGACATCTGTGTCCCCAGAGGCCTCAGAGAGACCGTTTGCAACCGAAGCGAAACGAAGGTCTGCAATGGTCGGCGCGTGGGCCGGAGTAGTTGTCCTTGCAAGGAGTGATATCTATTTACCGACGCCTTGACCGCCGTGAGCGAAGCGAAATTGACGGTACAAACGAGGAGCTCACGAACCAGCGTCCAAACCTTCATATGGTACGTCATTCCTCCCAAAAAAAAAACCGGCCAAAAGTCAGGCCCGTACACAAAGCCTACCGGGTCTGGGGGTGCAACCCCCAGTGACCTGTTCCTAAACCAGATCCGTTCCGTATCTGTTCCAATCCGCAGGTAACCCTCAGTGTTGGAGGCGGTACCCGAACGACAGCGAGCCAATTGGTTGTACTCAGTACAATGTAGTAGTATTGTTGTACTCAGTATTGGTAGTATCGTGTAAGGTGAAGTTGTTGATATTTACGTGGTTGCAGTTCCAACTTGCTGTTGTTCTTGCTCTTGATTACGACTGAGAGTGAGCGTATCAACAACCTTGGGACGTGGTTTTGTTGTAGATAGACTTCTCGCCTTTACAATCATGCTCTGTGTCTGCCTGGTAGCGTAGACATTGCGAGCCTGCAGAGTCTCGCGAGCATGGGTGAAGCGTTGCTGTTCGTGACGCACGAGCGCTCGCAGTGTTTCATCTTCTTCTCGGTTACGCCGCCTTGCGTCATCCTTCGCTCTTAAATACACTTGGTTTCTAACGTCATCTTCGTCTTGCTTAGCAACTCGCTGGCGCTCGCGGTATTCTGCGTTCATGCGCTTCTCCTGGGTCCGGACATTTTCCATGGTGATCGATTCAATTTGGTGAGTCTCCTGTCGGTTTTTGGCCTCACGCTCAAAGCCACACTTAAGTTGGTCAAAGTGATTCTCCTCGAGCATGTTCTTCGCTGCACCTAGGAATCGACGTCTTGTTGCGAGCTCCTCCGCTTCCAAGCGAAGTTTTTCAGTTTCCAGCTTGCGTTCTTCGCGTTGGCGCTGGAGCTTCTCGGCAAGTTCAAGATTGTTTTTGCGACGAAGGGCTTGTTCCTCCATCTCACGAGCTGCGGCCAAAGCCTTCTTTTTGCTACGAGCGGCGGCATTTGCACTGGCCGTGGCTCGCCGACGACGGGCAGCATTGGTCGCCTTATCCAGTAGATCAGCATTTTTATCTTGCTTATCCATAAGAATTGCCTCCCGTCGAGCTTCTTCCCACCGCTTTTGTTCTTCATGACGTACTCGAAGACGTTCACGGAGTTCGGCTAGCGACATCTCCTGGAGCAGACCAAGCTGGGCAGTCTCCGTGGGGTCAAAAACAGCAACATACTCGCGATGGACACGATCTAAAGCCCGAATTTGTCGAATCAAATCTTCACGTGCTGCTTGTTCCTTTGCATCCTCCTGTGCTTTTCGCTCTCTCTCAGCTGCCAAGAATTCCTGCAAAGCGTCACGTTGCCTAGCATTCTCTTCACGAACTTGCGCCTCAGCTTCTCGAGGAGCAGTGTCACGTACGCGCTTAACTTCTTCAGTTAACTGCCGGTATTTTTCGACTAACCCATTTTCTTCTTGTTCACGCTCTGCTGCTCGGTTTCTTGCTCTTTCCTTCATTTCTAGAGCCACTTCACGATTCTCAAGCTTTGCTTGTCGAGCAGCTTCCATGGCATCATACTGCGCTTGGACCATTTCAAGGCGACGTGTGTCCACTTCACGACGCCAGTTGGCTTCATCCTGTTGCTGCATGCTGGCCTGCCAGCGATAAAATTCAAGAGGATCTCGTAGCTCAGCTTCATAGGCACGGATCAAAGCCGCTTCTCGATCTTTCTTTCGCTTATGCAAGGCATCTTCCCGCAATATAGCCGCTGTCGTGAGTTTCACTTCAGTGGTGCTGGCTGCGGTTGCAGCTGATGTACTTGCGTGTGGAACAGGTTTCGCCTTGAAGTCGAACTGAAGCGCTGATTCCCGTTCACGCTCGACTTCCTCACGAATTGCCCCCAAATTACTACCTCGCGCCGCTGTGGCAAACTGAAATTCATCGGATGGAGCGTACTTATTTGCCACTTCAGCTTTTATACGTTCCTTACGAGCTTCCTGCTGAGCTTGTAGCTCGGCTAACGAGAGTCTGTTGAGTGATGCAGGCACTGGATTTGCCTTAATTTCTCGAGGAATACGAATTGGTTCAAGAGCACGTCGAGGCTTTGGTTGGGTAATATTGGGCATAACAGGCACTGTTGGTGGCTTGCTAGCCCCAGTAAATGCACTGGGATCCGTAGGTTTACTTGAAGCCTCGGAACTATGGTGTTCATGGGAAGTAGACGCCCGACCAAACGCTTTAGCATGTAGCTGCACCAATAGCTTGTCGATTTCTGGCTTAAAGCTCAACATCTTGTCGATAATCTGGGTCTCAACAAATTCTGCGTCAAGGACACGAGCCCATTGTGCATGCAGAGCTCCTCGAAGCTCTTCTGGGTCGAAAATATATGAGATGAAGGCGTACATACTTGTTGGTTGTAGAGCTAACGCGAGACCAGAAAACACTGGGGTGCCAAGCTCTTCAAGGCGGAACATAGCCAAATATCCCATGATGAGAAACTTAGTATAGTCTAATCGACTCACTTGGCTCGAGTGCGAGTCCAGGAAGATGGTCAACATTGGCCGAAGCAGTTCACGATAGCGGTATGACCCATAAAGCACCTGCTGCAGAAACCGCTGGTCGGTAGTCGACGGTATTCCTCGAAGCTCTTCCGTCGCATGGGCATCGACCGTAGTCTTGGCGGGGTCGAACGACTTGATCAGCTCTTCGCAGATCGCCAAGAGCTCCTTACGCTTCATGACTTAATCCCTAAAACTGAGGCCGTTCTTGTAGACCCGCCCCACGCAAACTATTCCGAGCGCAACAAGAACTGCCCAAAGTGCAGCCATTCCCCACACGTCACATGTTTTCACACGTCGCAGATTCAAGAACCTTTCCTTCCGCATACCCCCATCATCCGTCACACTCCGTCGCCACTCATTGATTAGCAATGCTACGCCGAATCTGCCGCGCACATGGCGCCACTTCCGGCACTCGGTTCTCCGGCCCCGCGCGTCGGGTGCCAGTTCTGCGACGCCGACCTATTAGCAGTTCGTCCTGGCTACAATCCGGTGTGGGTCGGACGCCCGATGACGCTATTTTGGCTGAAAACGAGGCTGCCAAAGTGACGCCCATGGTGGCGCAGTACCTCGCACGCAAGAAGGAGTATCCAGGTACCAGAAGTACTATACTACTTGGGTTTTGATGAGATAAAGTGTTAATAGCAGATGAAATATTACTTTGCAGACTGCATGCTGCTGTTCCAGGTGGGGGACTTCTACGAGTTCTTCGGGGATGACGCCAGGCGAGCAGCTCATGTAAGTGTGTGAAGAAGGACATAGTTTTTTTTTCCTTGCATTTTGGAGGGGTGACTTATTTTATTGTTCACTTTGAATGTGTGGGCGCGGTAGTTGTTGAACTTGGCGCTGACGAGGAAGACCAAGAAGGCGCAGGTGCATGCGCTGAGTGAGATGTGCGGGTTCCCGGTTGGGTCTGTGGACTCATTCGTGGAGAAATTGGTAAGTATAGTTGTACCGGATGGAGGCTGGGGTTCCATTGATTAACTAGACCATGTTGACGGGGAGAAAAGGTTATGCATCACGGTGTGAAAGTGGCGATCTGCAATCAAGTCGAGGTGAGTTTTGTGATAAGTTATGACTGGGGAGGGATATACTAATGATGTTGCTGGTGTGGCGTTACAGAGCGCTTCGAGCGCGAAGAAAAGGGGGTATAATGCCCTTGTAGACCGGCAAGTTGTTCGAATTGTCACGCCAGGGTCTCTCATTGAAGACACGATGCTTACGCCAAAGGAGAACAACTACTTGGCATCTCTGTTTTATGAAAACGACGTGTGGGGCTTAGCATGGGCTGATTTATCGACAGGCGAGTTTGTGTCAACCACATCCACGAGTGAGAAGCTTGGAAACGCCATATTGCGGTGTTCGCCAAAAGAAATTCTGTTACCAAGCTTGCAGGTTGAAAATGGAGTGGAACATCCACAGCAGGTGAATTTACCTCACGACGCGGTTGCGTTACTGGAATCAGTACTTCCAGACACATGCATGAAGACATTTCGGCCCCCTGAAAGCTTTATTCCTCGACCTTTTATCACGAACGTGAGCCGACCCCGAGGAATTTCGCTAAAAACTCTAGATATTCCGGAGCAGGCAGCTGTCTCAGCTATCTTAGACTATGTGGATTTCACGCGTCGCGGGACGAAAGCCCTGACCCAAGTGCCGCTACATGTTGAGTCGTCTGATCACATGATAATCGACTCAAGCGCATGGAGGGGCCTAGAACTGGCGAAGTCTCTCAATGGGTCCAAGTCATCGAGTTTGCTCCAAGCCATTGACTCGACGATTACTCCAGGCGGCTCCCGACTGCTTTCGGTAGGTTGAAAAATTGGAGTTATGCTATCGTTTGCATAGAGTTGTTGGTAAGAGTGAGAGCTTACAATACTGTTGTTACGACACAGGCTCATCTGGCTTCACCTTTGATGAACCTCGAGCTGCTTGAACGTCGACTGAATGCAGTTTCTTACTTCTACGACAATGAACAGTTGCTCCAGCGTACCCGGAAACAACTGACAGAGATCTTTGATATGGAGCGAAATTTGCAGCGGCTTTCGATTGGTGCCGGCACTCCCAAGGACCTTAAGAATGTAGCTTCTACTATCAAAGATGCCAAGCGATTAGTAGAGATTATACAAGCACACGAGCGTCTGACGCAGAGTCGTCTACCTGATCTTCCTGGAAAGGATGCTGTTGGCTTACCGGCACTGCTAAAAGACTGCTGCAATGTCCTTGTCGCTACCGAGCAGCAACGCATCAGTATTGCTAGAGCTGCGAAAGAAATCCATGCAGCACTAAAGGAAGACTATGCATCGCTTAATTCGAAGAGTGGATTTGTTCGAGTGGGGTACTCACCAGAGTTGGACAAGTGGCAAACTATCCTTCGGCACGACCCAAAGTCCCCAGAGAAGCAACAACTTCAGGCTAAATATCGTGAATTGGTTGGATCAACTAGACTTCGCGTTGTCTTCCAAGCGGAAAAGGGTTACTTTCTTGATATACCACATGATGAAAACGCCAAGCTGCTGAAGACTGATCGTAGTCGACGAGAACTTGAAAATCTCACGCTCTTCCAGTCTTTGAAAAACTCTGTGCGGTATCGCAGCGAGGAACTGCGTCAACTCAACCGCGAGCTCACGGAAGCGGCGGTGGAGGTAGAACGTGTGGAAAATGATATTTTCTCATCTCTTCGTGATAGTGTATTGTTGGTGCGCGAGGAATTGAGGTCCATGGCTCACGCTCTTTCCCAGGTCGATGTCGTCTGCTCTCATGCCCAGGTAGCACTTGACCGGAACTTCACCCGTCCACTTCTTGATGGCAGTTGTGAGCTGCATATCGAAGATGGTCGACACGCCGTGGTAGAAGCTGCTCACCTCCGAGGGTCAAACTCGCGGGGGATGCGTGCTTTTGTGCCTAATAGTCTACACTTAGCAGCGGCCCCAATAGGATCTTGCTGGTTGCTTACGGGTCCAAATATGGGTGGCAAGAGTACATTCTTGCGACAAAACGCGCATCTTGTGGTGCTAGCACAGATGGGAAGCTTCGTACCTGCGAAGTTTGCTCGTGTTGGTCTTGTGGACAAATTATTTTGTCGTGTTGGATCAGCGGACGATCTGGCAGCAGACAAGAGCACTTTCATGGTGGAAATGCAAGAGACTTCAACAGTTCTGAAGCAGGCAACTAGCCGCTCATTAGTATTGATGGACGAAGTTGGACGTGGTACTGCTGTTAACGATGGGATAGCGATTGCAGGTGCCGTTCTTGAAGCTTTGTGCGCGAAGCAGACTCGAACATTGTTTGCCACTCATTTTACTGCATTAAACGACCTGGTCGGCGCTACATGCTTTGGGGAACTTCGACCTTATCGTATGGAGGTATTGGAGCATCAAGTGGAAGGCGAGGCCAAACAGCTTGTGTTTTCCCATCGTGTTGTGGAAGGTTTGGCAGCCCAATCGTATGGAATAAACACTGCGGCACTGGCTGGGTGCCCACCCTCAGTCGTTGCACGAGCCGCTGAACTACTTTGCAAGCTCTCCCATGGTAGCGGCGGAGACACTTCCAAACGTATTGATGGTGCCCAAGACCGACTTCAACGTGCTCAGTCTGTCTTAAACTCACTAAATTCCACGGATACTCAACTAGTGGCAAGTGGTGACGAAGTAGCGAACAGTCTAATCGATCTTCATCAAGTCTTGCACGACCTTCGACAGATCTTGAATGCGAGCGCTTAAAAATGATGGCTTAATATGACCGCCCCGTCCCCGTCAACAACTTTTTCTGCCTTCCAGTCGATAACTCTCTGCTAAGATGGCGCTCCCGCTCGACACAGCAGTGCTCATGCAGTCCGCATGCACCAATGGTTGCAATGACTTGTATCTGACGAAGAACCCGGTGTTTCTCAGGGATAATGTGCGCAAACCGAAGGTGGTGGTACTACATCGTAATGCCGATGGCAATATTGTCATACGCTCAGTTAGCGATGGGGAGGAGCTCATCGTTGGTGCTAACGGAGCCTGCTTCTTTGAGTCCCCCTTGCTCGGCATTGGAGAACACTTCAACGTGGAGCCTATCGCGAACGGATCCATCGTGTTTGTGTCATGCCGAACAGGCCATGTGCTCGAATGTGATGACACTGGTCGCCCTCGTTGCGTCGATACGGTTCGACGTGGATGGCTCCTGCTGCAGCATAACGTTGCCAAGAAGGTTAATGAAAATCCTGTCGTGGAACTGACGCCAGTCCCCGAACTAGAATGCGGCCACTGTAGGGATTACGAAGCTAAAGAGCGGCGGGAGTATATTATGAGGCTGGTTTCGCTGGGCAAGTCGCTGGATGAAGTCGACGCTATCCTGCTGCGGATGTATGCATGGTCAACCGCTGAAAAAGCCATCGTATCTGGAGGCACCGCCGCTCTGACGAAAGAACATAAAACTCACCCTGAGGCTAAATCTCGTGCGTGGCAATGGATGAAGTTGGAGTGAGGGCCGAAACGCAAAATCGACGACGGTCGCGTAGGCAGACAACTCAATTGCTGAATATAAAGCTGTGATGTGACATCACAACTTTATCACTGACGTCATGTTCATATTGCAGTTGGTTTAGTTAACCTTCCGTCAGCGATATTGTCTAACGATTGCACGTGCTTCCAGGCGTTTTATCGAGCAAGGCACAGGATGCTTTGATACAAAATGCAGCCTTGAGATTTCCTGGGTTAGCGTTCTGCTTGCCACTTTCCAACTCTCTCTCTCTTCCCGAAGTTGCAAGGACCTATTTGAAGCCAACTCGTTTCCCAACGCCTTACTGCCCGCACACTATGGACATATCCGAAATTCCATTCGATACCCCTGTAATTCTACGATCACTCTTTGCGCGCAAAAGTTTGCAGAATCCACTGGGATCCAAGAAGGCTCGCTGCCTGGAAGACAACCGCGATAAGTATGAGCACATGATTCTACGTCGTATCCGCGAAGACAAAGTCGCCATCAAGTCTGCTCGCAATGGCCGTTTTCTTCAAGTTCGTGCGGCTGGGGAATGCATCTTTGACCCAAAAGAGCCTGGGGAATGGGAGCTCTTCACCATGGAGACGGACCAAGACTGCGTCCTCTATTTCGTTTCATGCCACACGGGGTACGTTCTGCAGTGCGATGAGAATGGTGCTGTCAAGTGCGCAAACGAGAATCGTCAAGTGTGCGAAGGATGGAGCATCGTCGAACCTCGCACTTCTGGATTTACGATTCAAGCGAGCCCCAAATCTCTCGATTGTGAGGGGCGCCTAAACTTCATCTTGGAGCTGGCGAAGTGCGGAAAGACTCCTGATGAGATTGAGCAGATTGTGACACGTCTGTTTGATGCTCCATTGTTGATATCGTCAGCGTCGCCCGCAACACCGGTCTCGAAGTCGGCCTTCGCCGTTCTTGTTGACAAGGAATAAAAACTCACGTCAGAACAGATTTCCTCCATCGAAGTCTATCGGCTGATGTAGTTGATCGGGCATCTTTCAACACACTACACTGAAGTATTTGTCAGTTTCTAGGTTACTTGGCTAGTTTCAAATATGCATATGCTATATGCAGGAATCAGTTACAGTGAAGCCCCCCATGCTGTTGCCAGTATTCATGACTTCTGATTAAGCTTACTTCTCAGTCCCACGCGAATAGGCAGTAAATCGTTTACGTCATGCGTTCGAAGCCTTGATCAGGGTGGTACGTAATGCGGCGAGAGCGAGCTGTATTTTAGCCTCCCCTACCCACAGCGAGTCTCGCTGTGATCTCGCAGACTGCGAGATCTCGCAGTCTGCGAGATCAAGCTGGACCCTTCCTGGAATGAGTATTACTTTGCGGAACTTATCGTCATGCAATTTACGTATGGCTAAATTTTCCCAGAAAAACAGTAAGGGCAAAAAAAGCGTGGATTTCAGGTCCAGCTGTGGAGCCAGAGGCCCACTCCAACGGGGATTAACTTTTCCTGAAGAAAGGTCCTAACGGGATTAATTTTTCCAGAAAAAGGATTAATCGGCTTATATAGTACTGGTACAATAGTATACATTAGAAGTAATACTGTACTTCTATTATACCACCCACGGTTGTGTGTGCGATCATTCCGCTGAAGACCTCGCCGTGACTTGTCCTCTTCTCCACCTTTAGAAGCAATGCGATAAACAATTTAATATCTTGCCGTAAATGCTCCAGTTTTATTTTTTACTTCGTGTCTAAATTTCAGAGCTTTCTCGTGCACCGCGCGACTATTTATTAATATGCATTGATTTTCAAGCGCCAATGGATGCAAGTTACTGGCTCAAGTAAATACTACGTTCAGGATCACCGTTACCAACTTCCTGCGAGCCTCAATCTTCTCCCAACCGCTCCGACCATCCTCCGGGCTGAAGCACGCGTCCCCAAGGCACTTGTGCTTTCAAAGTCAGGAAAAGTCCTGGTGCACGAGACGGGTCTGTTCATGTGGTGCACCCCATCGACCGCCCATTGGCCAGTTGCACGCGCCACACCATCTTCACACAACTCTGCCACGCACCCCCTCCGCCGCACACTCGGGCTCAGTAGCGAATTGGCCGCGTTGCAGCATGACGACCACCGAGGTGCCCGCGCCCGAGGCCCCCGCCACGCCCGAGGAGAAGCGCCCGATCTTCGTGTCCTCGCGCAAGAGCCAGCTGGCCATGGCGCAGACCAACACGGTGATCGCCATGCTCGAGAGCCGCTTCCCGGCGCTGCGCTTCGTCGTGGGGCAGCAGGACACGGTGGGCGACCAGGTGCTGGACCGCCACCTGAGCGAGCTGGGCTCGGCCACGGCCTCGGGCCTGTTCACCAAGAGCCTGGAGGAGGCGCTGCTGCAGAAAACCGCCAGCTTCGCCGTGCACTCGCTCAAGGACATGCCCACGACGCTGCCCGACGGGCTCGTGCTGGCCGCCATCACGCAGCGCGAGAGCCCCGAGGACGCCGCCGTGATCCACCCCAAGCACAAGGCCAAGGGCCTCGCCACGCTCAAGCAGCTGCCCGACGGCAGCGTGATCGGCACCAGCTCGCTGCGCCGCGAGGCGCTGCTGCGCAAGCAGTTCCCGACCTTCGAGATCAAGACGCTGCGCGGCAACATCCAGACGCGGCTGGCCAAGCTGGACGAGCACGACGACTACGACGCCATCATCGTGGCGGCCTGTGGCTTCCGTCGTGGAGATCTGGGGGACCGGATCGATGAGATTCTGCCCATGGACACGTTTGGCTACGGTGTGGGGCAGGGAAGCATCGGCGTTGAGTGCCGCGCGGACGACGAGGAGACCATTGCGATGCTCCAGACCATCACGCACGAGAAGTCAGCGCAGATGTGCAAGGCCGAGCGCAGCCTGCTGTACCACCTTGAGGGAGGATGCCAGGTTCGTTTACAGTTGGTGGGATCGTTGATTTGTCTCAGTGAGTTCTGACGTTATATCATTGTGTGTGCTGGTCAGATCGCCATGGGTGTGAGCACGACGCTGGACGAGGACACACTCACGCTTAACTCGACGGTGCTGTCGCGTGACGGCAAGGAGAGCGTTCACGGTACGAATTGAGCCAGCCGAGACTTTTGCTTTTTTTTTTCTGAAGTATCAAATGCACTGACGTGTTGGTCATGCTAACCGACTGCAGAGACGATCTCGGGTCCTCGCGCCGACGCGGAGGCACTTGGCAAGCAGTTGGCCCAACGGTTCTGGGACAACGAGCTGGCCCGCAAGGTGCTGGGCAAGGTCGGCCAGAAGCGCGCGCTGACCTACGGAGACGCCGAAGCTCCTGGTGATGCTGCCGCCGCCGCCGAAAAGGCCACCAAGAAGGCCAAGACCTCCGAATAGGTCTACAGAGCTATGTCGCCATCCTGCTGCCGTGTAGCCCACGTCCATAGCATAGAGCCCCTACTACCGGTAGTACCGTAGTGAATCCGTATTTGCAACACGCACGTTTTGTCACTGTCCACCCCCCCCCCACGGTCCTCCCGTCCTCCCCTTCTAAGTACGAAATGCTTGGTTCCAGTCATTTCCAGAGCTGCTCGCCAACGACTCAAGTGGCTGCGCTGCCCCCCGGTCCCCCAGGAGCTCGTCGCAGCGTCAATTCCGCCCGGACCTCCGCGCCTCGACGCTCACCATAAAGCGCTGCGCGTGCTCTTTCTGACGCTGCAAGTTGCACCGAGCGCCGCTGCGTCACGCCGGAGCAATTCGACACTCGGTCATGTCCCGCGACCAGTTGACGCGCTGCCAGAACTCGCGCGTGCTGCAGGCCTTCCGCGCCATCGGCGTGGTGGCGGATGACGTGCCCGTGGTGTGGTACGGCATGGGCAAGGCCAGCTTCGCCACGGCCTCGCTGGGCAAGTCCTTCGCCGTGTACAACTGCGACAAGCTCACGCCCGTGCTGGTGTCGCCGCAGCTGCCCAAGCGCATCGCGGCGCTGGCCGCGTTCCCCAGGAAGCAGCTGACGTTCACGGCCTGCGGGCGCCAGATCGTGGTCTGGCGCCGCGCGGACCGCTGGAAGACGCTGCTGGGCCACAAGGGCGCCATCAAGCAGATGCTCACGGTCGGCACCGTGCTCTTCTCGCTCGACGACGAGCGCTCGGTCCTGGTCTGGGACCTGCTGACGATGGAGAAGGTGGACGAGCTGACGTTCCCCGACGGGTTCACCCCTACGGTCATCATGCACCCGGACACGTACCTCAACAAGATCCTCGTGGGTTCGAAGGAAGGCGCGCTGCAACTCTGGAACGTCCGCAAGATGAAGTGCATCTACGAGTTCAAGGGCTGGGGAAGCGCCGTCACCGCTCTGGAGCAGAGCCCCGCGGTGCATGTTGTGAGCATTGGTCTCGCGGATGGAAAGGTCATGGTGCACCACCTGCAGCTCGATGAGCGCGTGATGGACTTCAAGCAGGAACAGAAGAGCGGAGTCACTGCCTTGTCCTTCCGAACGGATGCGGGTGCGTCCACCACGCCGTTGGTGGTTTCGGGATCAAGGTCGGGAGACATTGCAGTCTGGAACTTGCAGACCAAGCGCCTGGAGTCGGTGATTACGGATGCGCACGACGGCGCGGTGGTGTCGCTCCAGTTCTTGGCTAATGAGCCACTGCTGCTGTCGTCGGGTACTGACAACTCAATCAAGCTTTGGATTTTCGACCACCTTAACGGCGGCACGGCTCGTCTTCTCAAGTCTCGTGAAGGCCACCACGCGCCACCCACGCGTATCCGTTACTATGGTAACAACACGCTGGCTACAATGGCTGATGGTGCTGATGGCACGTGCTGTCAAATTTTGTCGGCTGGTCAGGACCGTGCCTTCCGCGTGTTCCACACTGCTCGCGAACAGCAAAGCAGAGAGATGTCGCAGGGACCTGTTCTTAAGAAGGCTCGCCGTTTGAATGTGCGTGTGGAGGACCTCAAGCTGCCGCCTATTGTGCAGTTTGCTGCTATGGAGACACGCGACCGCGACTGGGCTAATGTGGTGACGTGCCACGAAAACGAAATTGCTGCCTACGTGTGGCGTTTTGAAAACCGTGCCATCGGCAAAAAGGTGCTTCGCCAGTTCGACCCCAGCAACCGCGTGCCTTTGGGCAGTTCAGAGGACTTGCGCCGCAAAAAGACACAGGCTACGAGTGTGGCCATTAGTTCATGCGGTAACTACGCGCTCGTGGGTAGCTTGGGTGGATGCGTCTTTTGTTACAACATGCAATCCGGAGAGGCCCGGGGGTCGTTCCCAGTGGCGGGAACGCCGAAAGCGAATATTATCCGCTCGTTGGTGCCCCCGGGTACGGATATCGCGACTCTGCAGAACGATGACGCTGAAAAAACTGCCGCTGATGCCCACGACGGTCCTGTCAGTGCCGTGGCAGTTGATGCTCTGAATGAGTCACTGATGTCTGCAGGCATTGATGGCAAGCTGAAATTCTGGGGCTTCAAGAAGCACGAGCTGCGTTATGATATTGATGTTGGCTCACCTATTAGTCAGATGGAGCTACACCGTGACAGCAACTTGCTTTGTGTGGCATGTGATGATCAAGTCCTACGTCTGTATGATGTCGCGACTTATAAGCTTGTGCGTCGTTTCGCTGGTCACTCTCATCGAGTGACAGATATGACGTTCAGCTCGGACGCTAGATGGCTTTTCTCGTCGTCCGCTGACGCATCGCTGCGCGTCTGGGATATTCCTACTGGTAAGTGTGTTGACTGGCTGCGTTTCCACAAGCCCGTAACTGGTCTTGCTGTATCTCCAACGGGCGAGTTCTTGGCCACTACCCACGTTGGTCACGTTGGCATTTTCCTGTGGGCAAACCGTAGCTTTTTTACAGAGATTTTCCTTGACTCGGAGCCTTCTGAGCCCATTCTTATGGACATGCCCGTATCCCTGAACGAAGTTGACAACAGCGACAAGCTTGGGTTTGGTACTGAACGTAACCCTCGCCTATCTGTAGCAACTGTGGATGAACCACGCCAGCACAACACTAAGGAAGAGGATAACGAAGAGAACACCGACCCGCTTGATGCATCTCTCATTACGCTATCCACTGCTCCGCGTGCATTCTGGCAATCGCTATTCAACTTAGAACTAATCAAGAAACGTAACAAGCCTATTGAACCCCCCAAGGCTCCCGAACAGGCCCCTTTCTTCCTCCAGACAGCACGCAAGGACGATGTTCACCCAACGTTCGTACCTGTTGCACCTGAGGCAAAGAAAGAGGACGAGAAAACCAAGGACGAAGACGTTGCAATGGATGGATGGGGCGTTGGAGACGACGATGAGGCTTGGGGAGACGACGATGATGAAGAACCCGCAGATAATGACGAAGTTGCTGCTCCAAGCTCCCGAATTGTGAAGACTGAAGGCATGGTGACTTCCCGATGCAAGTTGGCGACGTTGCTGGCGGAGGCTGTTAAGCAGGAGGACGATGAGAATGACACCATTTCACGTTTCCATGACGTGGCGGTGTACATGCGGTCATTATCTGCGTCGGCAGTGGACGTCGAAATGAGCACATTGTGCATGGGTGACTTCGACGATGAGGGTAAAACGTTCTTGGGTTGGTTCCTGGACTTCTTGCGGGAGGAAATGCGTACGCGCCGTGACTTCCAGGTGCTACAAGCTTATCTGAACCGGTTCCTAAAGCTGCACGAGGAGTTATTGGTGGCGGACGCGGTGTTGCTTGCACAGGTGGATGAACTTGGATCATTGCAGCAGCAGCAGTGGCAGCACCTCCAGAAACTGCTGCATAACAATTTGTGTCTGGTGCAGTACCTCAGCAAGATCCAGATGTAAGATAGCGAGCGTGGCGCGAAAAACGCTTCGGTTGCTAGCTCATACTCATATCCTCAAGAAGAACGCATAGATAAACGAAACCAATGCACGTTGATTAGACTAGATCCATTGTGAAGCAGCGGTTTCAAGATATGCTAGCAGCATCACTACCAATAGCCGTTGACGTTTACACAGTCGTGGAATGCAACCAGGAAAACTTAAAGCTAAAGTCGGCACCTGTGAACAAAAAGCCTGCAATGAGTGGTGCCATCATTTTACGATGCTGAGGTATAACTTCACAAGTACCAGTAGATCAGTACTTACCGACATGTAACAGCGTTACTTGCATAATGTACACGAAATAGGCAATTAATTTTATCTGGATTGTTCGTGTTTGGTTGTCGAGGACAAATGCCAATTGATAAAATGTCGAAAAACCCAAATGTCGCTTTAAGACGATTATCACCAGAACGAGTGATATGAGTTCGAGCGACGCGTATGCCACCACATTGGATACACTAGCATACAACTGAGCACTAGATAGCTCTGCCAAAAATGGGTAGTATGCACGGTTATGCATTTGGGACAACATCAATCGATGTGCACCTGCACAACAAAAAGTTGTTAGTGATGCAAGCGAACTTAACGCCTGTGGCTAAAACAACTTACTGAAAATAATTGGCATGACCACCTCAATGTACTCTACTAGTACAATGTGCTCAGTAACATAAAGTACCTGCGTCGCTGTTTTGATAAACCGCGATCGATCCTCACGTGAAAAAAGCGCCTCAATTTTAAGACCAGGAGCAACATCTGCGACGGTATCTATTCCCGCTTGGATTCCAATCAATTCATGTCCCTCATCACGAATGTTGTGTGGCGGGTGAAAGGGGAAGACCCGCGCTTTACGAGAGATAAATCTTTTCGGATCTTTGGTTGCCTCGAAAAACAGGTTTTTCTTGTACAGTATTATAGTTTTACGCTGCGAATACCGTAGAATCTTAACTGTGTTTGCTGCTTTTGCCCAGCTATTTTTTGGTATGTGCTCATGAGATTCTGGACAATTGATACGTGATCGTTGTGCATTGTTCGCCTGATATATCCTTAAACGCTCGGCTATTTGGACGAAATTTTCTCTTGCCATGGGATGACTACGAGGAATCTTGCTCATAAGTAGTTTCAACTCATTCAGAAGCTTTGCAATGTCAAGCATTGCAACCCAAAATTGCAAATGATCGGTGAGGACCACCAATAGAGTTGTCTTCCAAGATGAGACACTCTGAAGTGCATTTGAGGCGTATACCGCGCTAAAGATTTCCACAATAAAAACAACAGTTTCTGGTTTAATGTCATCATGATTTGTAAGACTTTGATTGATCCAATTTTTCGCAACAAGTTGGATGATTGGAGATAGCAGAACAAAACCCGCTTGGGCGATGCCCGAAAGTGATACCAGTCCATATACGTATAGGGGGTAGACGAATGTCAGTGCGACTTGGCAATAAAATACAGATAGCTGTTGCTTAATTTCAACCCATAGAGATGGCTCAGCTCGCAACTGAGGGCCTGAGGTGTATACAAAGCAGACTGCAACAACACAAACATCGGGTGGGGCGACAACGAGGAACCCAAAGGGAAACGGGAATACTACTAGCCTACAGACTGAGATGATAAATACAATTGACACTGTTGCTGCGAGGAGTGAAATCGATGCAACCTGCCTCACAGTCATTTTCAGTCGCGGGGCCCCCTGACCAATCTGAACTAGTACCGTAATATTGATCAAGGCAATCAATACCCACGACCGAACGAATAGGAACCAGTTTTGAAGCACGCCGGCTTGGGGTGGAGGTAACGGTACTGCCTCGACAAGTAAGCTTACAACAAGGCACGGAACCGGGGTCAACATGCAAAGGAGCCACATTCTATCACGATTCACGGTACTTGTGTAAGTAGACAATTGATGAAGACGCTCTCGCGAATAGTATCCTTGAAACTCCACATGAAGTGATTCGAAAGTCTTCACGACACGATGGAAGGTCGTCCAGCAGCTTCTAGTAATCCGTACCATTCTCTAGGTCACTATCTATAAGGGTGTGATAGCGGAGAGTGGTGAGAAAACTTGCTTGTCTTTGTCCGGAGGAGCAGGCATTTTTGGTTCTATATTGAGTCTACTATCTTTAAAGTAATTTTGTTATTTATCCTACACAGCTGCTTGTTTTGGATTCTAAATTGAATATGCTACCGTTGCTACACACGTTGTTACACTTGTTGAAGCCTTAGTCGATATTTGTGCAGCACAGTAAGCTAATAATCGGACTGACCAAGATATTAATCGAAGGACTTCGTAATGAAGAGGTTCAGTTTCAGTTTCTAGATTGATCAAACTAGTACAAGTACTGAAGTAGTTGATTAATCCGCTGTGGTCTAGCCGGCCATTTTGCCTTGACAGGTGAGCTTCCATTTTGGAAAACGCGTTATCTGTATACCTTCACGCATGATCTCGTCTGGCTATTAGAGAAGTAAAGCCAACAGTGACCTACAGAAAGATCAAAAGTCAGTACCTAGCGTAACCGAGTGATTCAGAACCACGATATTGCTAAGCTGGATGTACTAACGATAACTGCGCCACATAGACAAACCTAGGAAGAGCTATGCTGTTATCCCTTCCCTTTATGCCTAAAGTACACAAGCAAGATACTGCAAGGAGGGCAAACCTAATTGGCGGATGAGCACGACACCCACATCGATCCAGGAAAGGAGTTCCAGCAATTTGATTTATCCAGTCTACATTTATGACTACATGTGTTTCGTTCTGGTATTGCTGGCCATCAAACATTTTGCAAAGCACTTAATCGGTCGAGTACTAATCAACAAGAACGTAGCGCAACCACGAAGAAAGCAGATGAATTTTCGACGACCAAACCAATGAAGAAAGTTGTGAGATTGCACTGTAGTAATATCCCAGTAAAAAAATACTCCAATTCAAAGGAAAACAAGGCTCGCGACGTATCTCATGAGAATTACTCGCAGTTCAAAACAGCGTCAACAAGCCCCCTCCCTTTTTACGATTCGTCTACCTCATGTTGATCTTAAGTTGAAACCTGGATGGTTCCAACGGGAATTTTTAGTATGACCACACTACACCAAAATTGTAAATTTTGAACTCCCAGCTTTGGTCTTCAGATGGTGGTGTGCTTCTTTGCATATTGAGTGCTACCTAAATATTTAAATTCCCCATGACGTCCCCCCATGAGGATGAATCAGCTTTCGATTGTGACTTCGACATGAATACCAAACTATCAGTCATTATGCCTACGATTTGCAGCTCTGTGATGAGAATTCTGAGAAGGTTCGACATATCGCTAGGATAAAAATTGCGCTAGTTTAGATATTACGAAGACAAGATCGTAGTATCTAAGCTGAAGGCTTGGGACACCCTGACTCAGTTGTACGAGGATCACGGGGGTGGGGGCGGGCGAGAAAGCGTCAGGGAAAAGATACACGGTGAAGCGTCAGTTGGGATAAGATTAGTTTTTGTAGATATTCAGCTGGCTGAAACTATAGTAAAGTCTTGAAGGTGCTACCAAGTATGATAACCGAAAATCGTAATATGGAATGACCCAGACGCATTTTACTGCCGTCGCTTTAGACAATTAAATAAAGCAAAACAACGTAGGGCTTTGCCCGCGAGTCACGGAAGTGTTTAGGTACTTTGTAGAGATATTGAAGCAGTTCGTGCTCAGATCGACTAGGTAAACTTCACCTGGCTCCACAAATGTTATACCTGGAGGTGATTTGATTCGGGCTTTCAATATGTCAGCCAAACAGATGATCTTCCTCTCTCCGCCAACGAAGAGATCTGGGCCTGACGAATACTGGGAGTTAAGGAAGTCCAGTTGAAAGAGCCCCAATTCAACGCTAACATTATACCGAAGTACTTAGTATTATTGAATATATCGTTGTAAAAAACGTTTTTCGTAATTGTCAAGCACTCCTGCGGCATTCCAAGTACAACAAAATATCGCCAGCCGTCAAATGGCTCCATCTTCTCCGGAAATCTGCGACCTGCATCACCCTCTGTTAGAGTGAAGCCAAGCGAATTTGAAGCTGAAATCAGCCCCTAACGATCATTGAACAATTCGTCAACATTGGCACTCACTAATACCGTGATAACAATTTTAGACTCACCGTGATGTAACAAGGGCACCTGCATGATATAAACGAAAACCACATTCAACTTGCACTGAATTATTACAGCCTGCGTTTCAAGCACAAATGCTAATTGTTTGACACACGCAAACTTCAGTTTATGCCTTAGCACGGTGATAATTAGTAGCAACGAGATGAGCTCTAGAAAACTGTAAAACAGCACACTTGATACCGAGGCCCAAAGCTGGCTGATGGTAAGTCCAGCTAGAGATGGATAGTAAGCTCTGTTGTGCATTGAGAATAAAGTCAACTGATGCAGACCTGCAATTCGTGCAAGTAACGTATGTGTTAGTAAAGTATGTCACAACTGTCATTTGACACATGATGCAATCCCTACTGTAAGTGATTGGCATGACCACTTCCACGTATTCAATTAAGATAAGGTATTCGGTCATGAATAATACCCGGGTGGCTTTGTGGATAAACCGTATACGTTCCTTTCTCGAAAATATCGTATCAAGGCCAGAAAAAACTCGACCTTCTTTGCTTCACAGAATTTAGAGGCGGTCACATCTACTGATAATTGGTTCGTATTGGTTAAGTGGTGCTGGGTTGTCAGTCGGAAGGGGAAGACTCGTGCTGTATTATATCGTATCCATTTCCAGGCCCATTCCGATGCTGCTGAATGGCATAGCTCGCTTTACGCTCCAAAGGGTTTCCTTTGGTCTGGTCATGTGCATAGCATATGTGCTGCGCTTTTGTCTGCTGTAAAGCACTTCGCAAGCTTTTGTCCCGGGTTGCTTCGATATCAATCAGTCGCACTGCGATCGCTATAAAATTGTCGTTTCTCAAGGGATGATTCTCTGGAATCTTATCTACAAGTACCTTCATCTCATCAAGCACCTTCACAATATCGACCATAGACGCCCAAAATTGGACCAGATCTACCATCATAATCATGACCGTTGTAGAGCTGGAAGAGCTGTTGTGAAGTGCACTGGAGACGTACAGGGTGTTGAATACCTCAACGATAAATATTACAGATTCCAGTTTTATGTCGTTGTTATCAGCTAGCGTGCGACTAATCCAGTTTCTGGCACTTAACTGAATAATTGGCAACACCATGACAAATAGTGCTTGATAAATCCCATCAAGGGATACAAAACCAAGAATGTAAAGAGGGTAAACAAAAGGAAGCAATACTTGACAGTTGTAAACAACAAGCTGCTGCTTTAACTCCACTAGAATAGATGAATCGGCGCGCCACTTTGGACTTGAAATAATTGTAAATCCTACTGCCATCACACCGACATCAGGAATTCCAATGACAAGTAAGCCGAAGGGCAGTGGAAAGACAGTGAGTATACAAATAACAATCATGACGGCTGTTGCCACAGAGGCCGCTAATACCGACATGAAAAGTATTTGCCGCACGGAAAGCTTAAGACGAGGAGCGCCGTGGCCCATCTGCGTTAACGCAGATCCGTTGAAACAACAGATTAGCACCCACGCACGAATAATGAATACCCAGTTTTCATAAAAACCAGCATAGGGCGATTTAAGGGGAGGCAGCTCTTTTAACAAAGCGAATGCGAGACAAGGTAACGGCGTCAGGAAACAAACAAGTGCCATCTTCCAGGAGCTTCGACTACTCGCGTAGTTGTGCAGCTGTTGCAGTCGCTCAATAGAGTAGCGACCTTGAAACTCGACTTGCAGAGACAACCAGGTCTTCCAAAGACGCTGTCGGGTACTCCGGAGCGATTTCGTCATCCTTTCAGGTCTACTGCGTTCAACTTGCTAGTGGCATGTGCCCCGAGACCTTCCGAGTTTAGTCTGGTTGCCTTAAATAGGTCACGCGCAAGATTTACGTTTCGTTTCCATTCGTCATGGTCACAATGACGCTTAATTTTTGAGTGGCGTTCTAACAAGTGATTTTCAGTGTACCTACTATCAATGCAAGCTTTAGCGTTGAGATAAGCCATACTTCGTAAGCCCGCATATCCCGTGAGAAATGGGTGGCACGACGGAGCCCACCCACACTTCGTTTCAAAAGTAGTGACCATTTTGCGGCCTTCCAGGGGTCCCGGAGGAATATTGTCTCGAAAGTACATACAAGGACGAGATGAGGGCTCTACCACTAACGAATCATTGATGAACGGAGGGATGCGCTTCCGTTAGAAGTATCCTAGTGGATAATATCCAGCGGATCAATACTGCTACCTACATGGACAGTATCCACCCACGCTTCAGAAAATCCGGTTAAAACTACATGTATACTACTTTTAAGTATTAATACATGTAAAAGTTATTAATAGCCGCCGGGCCCCTGTCCAACCGCATACCCGGCATCTGATTTCATTCCGTTGCGTAGTGCGTCCGTGCGCGTCCCCCACTGCGCGGCCCGCCCGGATCGGCCAGTGCCCGCGCCGCTGCCATGGCCCACGACGGCTCCTCGGACGACGAGTCCGCCTTCCTGGACGCGCGGGAGGCGCACGAAGACGACGGCGTGCTCGCGGGGTCCAAAGCCGCCGTGGAAGTGGAGTTATCGCCCAGTTCGTCCGCCGCGTCGCCGCTCAAGTCCAGTTCGCCCGCGTCCGCCGGCCGTCCCAAGGCCTTTTCGGCCGCTACGCCGCCAGCCAATTGCCGACTCGCAGGCGGTTCGAACGAGCCGCCGCACGGCGTCTGGGACGCTCATAGACGCACGCAGTCGACGGGGGACTTGGGCGGCGCTGCTGGACCCAATTCCGCGCCTGCTGCGGCCTTTTGGGCTCGCTCGGCGCACCCGGAGGCTGCGCCGAGGGCAAATAGTGAGAAAGCGCCGCCCCCGCCGCCCATTTCGGTGCGCGGGACGGCGGAGGCCAAGCCAAATGGGCTCGTGGCCATCGGAGAGAGTCTGGTGGCCGGCATGGCCGACTTTGCGGGCCTCAAGTCGCCGCGAGGGGCGGCGCAGACGGTGCTCGTGGTCTACCCGACGCCCAGCCCGCTGTTTGTGGACTTGTTCTCGAGAGATGACGGCACGGGGGCCAAGGTGAAGGGGTTCAGGAGGAGACCCGACGGCGCCATGGCGGACGCGGAAAAGAGCGGCCGAGTGTTCCCCGGCGACTTTCTCGTGGCGATCAATGGCGTGGATGTCACCAGGATGGTGTTCGCGGAGATTATCGCGACCGCCAAGGAGGCGACCTTCCCGCTGACGCTCACGTTCCTTTGCTACCCGTCGAATAAGGAGGAGGCGGAGAAGCTGAACCAGCAGAAACAGGTGCCACCGCTTGAGAGGAAACACTCAAGCGGACCCTTGCCGCCGATATCTCCGTCAAGCGGTGGAGGGTGGAGTGCCAGGCTCAGTCAGATGACGAGGACTGGGTCGTTTGATCAGAGGAGTAGCGGCGTGGACCTTGGAAGTGGACCCCCCAAGTCACCATCGTCGCAAGCGACAAATTCGGAGGCGAATTCGGGAAAATTTGGCATTTCGCTGGGCAAGGTTAGAAATACCGGGACGGACGGAGTGAAGAGTTTGTTTCGTATCATGGGTAACAAGCCATCACGACCAGAGGAAGACAAGAATGTGGTAAAGGGCTGGATGAATGACTTGGCATTGAAACCACATAGTAGTTCCTCTTCGGGCGGTCGCCGTCGGAAATCACCGGTGAATAATGATACGGATGTGTTGCATTCAACCCCGATCATGGCTGTAACAACAGGAGGTCGCTTCGTTGGGGTGCTGGATGAAGATGTACACGAGTTCACGCTTACGTGGTTCCGTAAAACTCCTCCAGAGATGGATATCCGACCAATTAAAGGTGTAAGGCGCTGCCCATACTTTCCTTCAGTGGATGACGTGGGCGCAATACTTTCGATGCAATGCGAATCTCTCCGTTTTCCACAACTGAAGCGGGTGGTGGAGATGCCTCGAGCATTGACTCTAGATCCGGCGGTGGGAAATATGGTTGATGTGCTACTGGAAGCTGGGGCAGGTTCGTTTTCAGCTACTCTGGCAAGTAATGAACATGATAGCTTCCAGATTAAGATTACGGCAGAGTCAGTAAGCCTCGTTAAGATTTCAGAAGACGAGAGTGAAGGTGGTGTCGTCGTAAGAACCGACTATAGTACTTTTCTTCAGGTGTTACTTGACCCAACCGATCAACTACGATTCACTCTCAAGGTGCAAGAATTTGGTGGTTTCTTGGGTAATCGCGACGATGATGTGTGTGACTTGAAAAAACGCCAGTCACAACTCGAAACTCTGTCGTGCTTCTTTCTGGTGGCGCAAAATAGGCAGCATCGTGACATTTTGACACTTTTGATACGCAAGTTTCGTGCTCGTGTACTTATCCCTGAACAAGAAGAGCAAGCCCGAAATGACGAAATAAATCTGTTTATGGACCCAGCTTTTGCCGTAGCAGTTGCCCAACCTCCACCTCTGACTGCATCACAGTCTGTTGGATCCGCTTCAGGAGCACTGTCCCCAGCTAGCAATTCCGGTGCTACAGGTGAAACAGTAAGCAGTGTTGGATCGCCAACAACAGTGACAACTCCCGTTTCAAGTACAATAGTATCACCAGTTGGAAAGACCCGAACCGCTCGACTACAAAGTGAAGGCTCACAAGGTTCCCTATCGAGTGCTCGTTTCAGTGACCTTGTCGGTCTTGAGCCGGAGGATCCTAGTCAGTTATCAAAAGAGCGAGGGTCAAATGTTACGACCCCAGCATCGACACCGCCTCGCTCTGGAATGTTACCAAACCAAAATGGATTTGCGGTTGAGAATTCTTTTGTGGAAGGCCGGCTGGCTGCACAAGATAAAGAGATTGCTATGCTTCGAGACAAGTTGGCATCGATGTCCATTCTTCTTAAAACGGCAGAACAAGAGAATAAACAGGTTGCGGCATCATTGGAGGTAAAGGACAATCGCATCGAGCTTCAGCAAATGAAACTTCGGCAACTTGAAAAAATTCCTGGGCAGTGTGACTCTCAAGCACGCGAAATACAAAGCTTACGTGCGAAATTGGACGATGAAGAAAAACGACATACGTCATGTCGAGAAGAGTTACAGCACCTTTCTAGTGCTGCAGCGAAGCGGGCTTCAGAAATTCACGACCAGGGAGTTCAAACAGAGGCTCAGTTCATGGACGCAGACACAGATAGCGACAAAGTTGGTTTCACAAGGTCTGGATTTGAGCGTGATTCTTGGTTCGGAAATGTTGCTGTGGTGACTGCCGACGACTTACAACAGAAAATCAAGAATCAACAAGCAACGATCGTGCGACTCCAGAACGAGCAAGTAACCTTAGTTGCTGAGCGCAATATGTTCCGCGCAAAGTCGACGGAGCTATCTCGAGAACTTCGCAAGCTTGTCGAAGCGAACAACAATCAGTCCCTTGACGATCTCGAGGCGCAACTTGCTGAGCGGAGAAGTTTGCAAGCGGAGCTAGCTATGGTTAAGGCTGAGGCTAAACGCTCGGCGGATGAAATGGCAGAAATGAAGGGTATGCTTGACGGAATCAGTGACAAGGACAAAGGTGCTAAACGGCTTGCGGCACAGAATTTGAAGTTACAACGCACTGTTCATCAGCTGAACGATTCCTTAAGCGAGTCGAAAGAGCAAATTGATGCTGTCAAGAAAATCAATAGTGCTCTCGCATCACGTCTCCATCGCTTACAGCCAGAGACACGCAGTAGTTTTGTCGCGGCTTCGCCTACAACTCAATTGACTAGTATTCCTGGATTACCATCAGATGATGAAGATGATGACGATGATGATGACGAAGAAGAGGATGAAGAGTTACAGGACGGCATTGCAGCGTTCCGAAGGTCATTGGTAGGACAATAAATAGATGGATGGCATGGCCACAAATAGTTAAAAACATGTCACCAAATTTGTCGGCGTGTTGGCCTGAACCTGCACCACATCAAAATTATCGCTTGCAATGGCCACTTCGTTTCACCGAAAGCCAGAATACCCTCGATGTGATCTGCAATGGTACGGAAAGCGTGGGTCGCCGCCCAAGTTGAGCTGCATGGGCGCTACTCCGTCGGACGACTACACCGCATCAATATATATATGGACAACCTCACTGCTACACGGATGCTAACGATTTGTTTCTTGACACCGTTGCCGTGCATTGTACTCGCAATTTTGGTTGAGACACTCCCGCTGGCTCCCTCCCCCTGGAGATGGCATACACGCCAACTGGGTGTTCATGATTCGCTATGGCCTCGTCACATGCGTCATGGTTGGGACGCTGGTGTTTCAAATGGGCAAGAGCATCAAAGCCCTTACGGTGACGTTGCGCCATATTGCCGTCGTGGCGACATTGTCCACAATCGCCTCGGTGGCGACACTCTATGCTGTAGCTTTGACAACAGTATTCCCGGTGCCGTTCAGTATGCTTCTCGGCTCGCCGCCTTGCATCGTGGTTTTTGGGGCATGCTTCGCGTACTTCTGGGGCGCTCAAGTGCGCGACGACCCATCGGTACAAGTTGACATGAAGCGAGAGCAGGCCGTGTCGCGCTGTCAGGTAGCGCTCACGGTTGTTTATCCACTATATATCTCCGGGTTCGTGTCGCTCTCGGGCATCTACCAGACCATGTTTGTGGCGGTGCTGCCACTCATCAAGCTCGTCTCGAGAAACTGGGTTGCTCACGCTCTCAATGGCCATGACGATTTGAAACCACAGGCAGTCACCTTTATCGTCGAAGTGTTTAGTGCCTTGTACGTTTCCAACGCGCTCTCGACTTCCTCTTCATGGATGGCAACTGCTATGATTATGACCGTTGATGCTGTAGTCGTGTGGCAGTACACTCGGGATATTGCTGGCGCTCTTAATGATGTGAAGCTACTTATGAGAAAAATACCACAAAACCATCCAGTTGCGAGAGATAACTTTGTGCAAGTTGCAGTGCGCTTGATAGAAGCTGAAGGTTTACTGCAAACAGCAAATCTCGCATCGAGCTGCCTAAGCCCAGCTTACTTAGCCAAAGTTGACGAATGGGTTACCTCCAAAAGCTTAATGATGAAGCGAGAAGCTACTCATGCAAGTAAAAACGTCAATACACCGGTATCAAAAAGGACCCGAGGCTCCCATCGTATTAGCTCTCAATCAAGTAGTAGCAAGGTTTACGCCAGCTCTGCCTTTTCATCAACGACAACGGCGGTACAACCAGCCGAAAATGGTATTGCAACGCTTGAAAATGTTTTCTCGCAAGAGGAGCGCGCTCTGTTTATCCACCAAACAGCGAGCGCACTATTCATCACTGAATTTGTCATTTTGGCAGAATATGTTGAGGTCATGCTACCCATCGCTTACGGTTGGAAGTCCTTGCTTCCGAAAAAGTAGAATCGCAAGTATCTCACATATACGCGCTTTCTTTTTGTGTGCGCAGGACTTCATCACACCATTTTGTATCATCTCCCAAACTGCGTGTATTATCCTGCGATGGCCAGTCTCTCAAGTTCTGCGTACTCGACTTCGAACTTAAAGATGTTAGTCTACTGCTCTTTAGAATTCGTCTCATTGATCATGACCACGGTTGCGTTGAGGCGAGCACTAGGCTTTTCGTCTTTGCATCAACTCGCTTACGTTTTGGAAATGCAACTCGGCATCATTCAAACGCAATTGATCAGCCTTCTGCTGTACATAATGCAAATTCCACTGGCGCACGTCGGTAAGCCCCTCGGTCTAACTACACTATGTACACTACTACAGTATTAGTTATATATCGAATTCGTTCTTACCACTTACTGCTTGTATAGGCGCCGATTTTACCTTTAAATTCGATTGGCTTTACGGTACCTAAACAAAAAACGATATATTTGCTCCGGAAAGAATGTGCAGCTTTACCTTTATTATACCGTGTACCGGCTTGTCACTCAATGATTGGGTATATTCCTACTTTTGCTGTACGAGCGCCATCTGAAGCTTATAGAGTGCCTGGGCTGCTGTTGGGCGTGCTACCGGGTCGCTTGTAACACATGCCATACCAAGCTCTCTGATGACTGACGGACACGACTCCGAAAATTTCACGTGAAGTTTTCCCTGCATCACAAGTTGAAGAACGACTAGATCGGACCCTTGACGAGTTTTGCCAGAATTTACATAGGGCAGTGCATTTGAGTCCAACTCTGACAGCACCACACCGAACGAAAACATGTCGGCCTTCTCGCCATACTTTTCACCGGACATCATTTCAGGTGCCATCCACAGCGACGTACCAACTCCAGCCGTCATTGTCCGGTCAACACGCTCGCGAGATGCGCCAAAGTCAGTCAGCTTTGCGTCCAGCTCATTATTAAGCAAAATATTTTTTGATTTAAGGTCGCGGTGCACCATCGGAGGGTCAAGCGAGTGCATATACGTAAGAGCATGTGCAACGTGAAGAGCGATCTTCACCTTGTCGTAGTCAAATCCGGTAGGTCGACCTTCAGCATGATACCGGCTTAATAGCGCTCGCAGATCCCCTCCTTCCATGAACTCTGATACGACACAGAGATCAGTGAGCGAGTCCCAGGCGACGCCAATAAAGTCAACAATCCGCGGGTGTTCTAGCGACGCCATAAGCTTGACTTCAGCCAAAAAATCATTCACGCTCTGAATCCGCTTTCGAGTCTCCGGTAGCAGAGTTTTGATTGCAACGCATTGTCCATTAAATGTGCCTTTGTACACCTCACCATATCCGCCACGCGAGATCTTTTCTTGCAGAACCACCTTCTCTCTCGGGATCCGCGCCGCGACGATAATCTCGTCGTTCCAAAGTCCTGAATCAACATTTTGCTCCGATCTAGTGCCGTGCTGAGTCGATGCCGTTTTGCCGTGGAAATCATGCGCCAACAATTCCGCGGCATTGCTATTCTTCCGGTTCGTCTGCGTCGCTCGTTTCCTCCACCACACAACACCCAAAATCAAAAGTACGACAACAACAGACCCTACAACAATCGCAGCGATCACTCCACCGCTCACGGATGAGCTCGACTTCGAACCAGCACTAGTTCCACCCGCCGCTGTGCTCCCCGATGATGTACTAGCACTAGTACTAGTATCATTGTCACCCGATCCAGCCGAAACAATGACAAAGTCTGACCCTGCTGTGCTTGCGTTCGGGTTGCCACTCGAGCTACTATACGACTGGGATGCCGTCGTGTAATACACAAGTCCGTACGAGCTCGAGTACCCCACGAAGCACGTCCACTCGACGTCCGAGCTTGAAACGCTCATGTCACTCACCGACTCGGTGCAATCCGTGTCACTGAACAACTGCAACTCCACTGACACGTCTGCATTGACTGTGGCAATGGCGGCGGCATAGGTGGTGACATTGGGGAGGGCTCGACAAAGTCCGTCGGCATAGAACGCCAAACCACTGGCGAAGGTGTTACAAGTGTTGGCGGGGGTGTACTGCTCCAGAAGCACGTAGGGTGCATCAACATCGGCGAAAATGGAGGCGGTCTCCGCCCGGTCGTTGCCGTAGCAGTCCACGCGACTGGAATTGGCGGCGGAGTCGATGCTTAGCGTCGTGCAGTCCGAGAACTCGCAACTGGCCACATCCTCCTCGTAAATGAATTGCGGCGTCCCGGAGCATGAACCATCCTCGAAGTAACTGGTAAACGCTACTGTCCGCGCGTTAATGGACGAGATGAGCGACGAGAAGAGCAGCGAGAACTTCATCACTCGGTTCTTCATCTTGTCGTTCCGGGCTCGAGCTGAAATCGAGACTGGTGTTTCTCGGTGCACACGTGCTTCCCTACTGACTGGGACGATTGGGTACAAAGTGAAGTAGATGTACTGGCTAGCGCAGTGGCAGCCACAACATCACCACGTGGTATCGATAGACGCAAGGAGGACAGTGTCCTCCTCCTATCCATTGCCATCTTGTGCCGGGGTGCGACAAGCTTCGCTTGTGGCGCTGGAGGCACATTGCTCACGACTTATTGACAATAATCAGCGCCATCAATAAGTTATTGCTGCTGCTGCGTCTAATGGTTCGGTACAGCTTCTGTTGGGGTACGTGTTACTTCAGTTTCGAGTATAAATTGGACGCATCGTTATTGCACAAGTTTACGTAACAAAGCGTTTAACACCTTGACTACGGACTGCACTTGCGACGAAGTTCGGCGGCGCCGAACACGTAAGGGAATGTTGTAAGATACGACATATCGTCAGTACTTGATATTTGTATTGATCTGATCTTCGACTTGGGGATAGGTACAGTATATAAACTCTCAGCAGGTTTTCCTGCCAATGTCGTAAGATAGTCGGCATTGCACGACCACATCGACAGATCAATGTTGTACACTCCACGACAAAAATATATGGACACCAACGTTGGTGTCCATATCTCAGCAACTACTGGGATTTTGCGGACGCTATTTAGATATGCGCTACCAATCATACTAACGAATCTATAGGACGTGGCGCGAAACCGCGAATCGCAGCGCATCTATAGGCTCACATAGAGATAAGTGAATTTGGCATCGCGACAAAAGTTATGGACAGCAAATTGTATTGGATTTTGTATGGGGGTGAGTGATGGTCAGGGCGGACCTAGTAGTGCGTTTTGTCGCCAAGCTTCTTGGCTACCTCGAAGCACCGCTTACCCGTCGAGTCTAGAAGCGTTGTTATTTCCTCCATAGTGACGGAGTCCCAAGCTTTCATGACGGCGGCTGTGAGCTCGGGTACCGAATGGTACTGCTTCCCGTGGATGTACACCTTGTCCGCTAGCAAGGCCCACACGTTCTCGATTGGGTTCAAATCGGGAGAGCGTGCGGGCCATGCCAGCACAGTGACGCCAATCTCTTTGAAGAAGCCCGTCGTCTTGTTGGATGCGTGGATGGAGGCATTGTCTTGCATGATGACGAAGTCAGTGCCGTAGTGATGGTGGGCGAACGGCAACATGTGCTCCAACACCGTCCGGATGTAGTGGTGCGACGCCTGCCGACCCTCCAGCACTACAAGCTCCGACTTACCCTCGTATCCGATTGCACCCCAAACCATGAGCAAGCCGCCGCGTTCTGGCGGCTCAGATAACGGCGCGGAGGTCGACGCAGATCCCTCCAATAATGCTTGTATCCGTCCGGTCCGTCTAGGTTAAAAAAATCATCAGAAAAAATAATTAGCTCCCAAACTTTTTCCTTCTGAGCAGCCAGCAGCATGCGCTCGGCAAACTCAAGGCAAGCTGCCTTGTGCTCATGGGTTAATGGAAGCGTCCTGTCCATTTTAGCAATGATGAGGAAGTCCACCCGTGCCAGCAGACGCTGCACAGTACGTAGACTGCACGACAGGCTGTACGTTGCCTTTAGCTCCGACGCTGTGTAGTCCCCCGTAGCTGCCGCCCTGACCACCTGGCGCGTTTGCCGCTTCGTCAACACCTTCGGGCGTCCTTGTTTCTTCGGCTGCACGTCGCGCTTCTCGTTCAGCACGTTTGACACTCCTTGGGGCGAGCGCTGCACCCGCCGTGCAATCTCGCGCACCCCAAGGGCCGCCTACGAGAGGCCTTAATCCTCCCGCGCTCCTGCTCCGTGAAGCTTGTCCCCCTACCCATACAATTGCTTAATGAGAGCCAGTGAGCTCTCCCGGACCGTCACTCACCCCTATACAAAATCCAATACAATTTGCTGTCCATAACTTTTGTCGCGATGCCAAATTCACTTATCTCTATGTGAGCCTATAGATGCGCTGCGATTCGCGGTTTCGCGCCACGTCCTATAGATTCGTTTGTCTGATTGGTAGCGCATATCTAAATAGCCTCCGCAGAATCCCAGTCGTTGCTGAGATATGGACACCAATGTTGGTGTCCATATCTTTTTGTCGTGGAGTGTATTAATAACTGACGACAATGCTGATAGCAGATAGCTGATTTGGTGCACCGTCACCGCACTCAGTTCAGAAAATACACCATTTGGGAAGCGTATATAAAGCGCAAGAACATTGGCTTGGATACCTTTGGATCTCAATCTGCTGTCCCGCGTCGTTGCAAGGAATTTGCTACGAAATGCGGCTTCCAACTCTATGTGAAAGCCAACAGTTCCAAGAAAAACAACAGCGGCAACGCGAAGTACTGCTGTAAAACGCTGAATGGACGACAGCTCAATGTCAGGATTGATGCTACTCAAGAATGTCCGTGTTATTTCAGTGCATCTGGGGCAGATGGAGTTTGGAGATTGACTAAAGCAAATCTATGCCACAACCACGTCCTGTTCGTAGGTTCAACGTCTGCTCCGTGTGCTTAAGGGTCGGCGCAAGCGTCCGCGACAGCGCTACGGAATACAACTCAAAACATAGCCGACATTGTTTTGTTGGTGGAAACTGAGATGCTGCCTGCTCACAACCGTTCCTTCGCACCAATTACAGGGACTTCAGTGTCCACGTTCTTACGAAGCAAGGGATCGGTGTATCCCGTACAGCCATTTCACGGATCAAAAAGAAGATTGACGACAAACTCCACCGAGACAGACTGGACCGCTATCAAAAACTAGAAGACGACGTGTCGATAATGTCTGTAAAGAATCCCGGATCAATTTGGGCGCTCGAAACGTATTCCGATGGCGCTTTCATGCGGGCGATCTTGATTCCAAATGTTGGGATTCACATTGTGAAAAACACTAGACGTCTTTTTGGATTTGATGGAGCTCATTTGAAAGGGGAGATGAATCAGTACGGTGTTTTTTTAGTTGCTACTGCTAAGGACTTCGATAAGTCTATTGTTCCTTTTACCTTTAGTATTGTCCCGAAAGAAAATTACGATCACTGGTGTTGGTTTTTAAGACACGTCAAAGAAATTTCACAGCAGTCTCCGATCGTCAGAAAGGTCTTCTCTCTGCAATCTCGGATGTATTTCCGGATGCTGGGCACCGATTTTATCTTTGGCACATTATGCGAAACATGACAACTAGTAAAATACCGCTCACCACCAAAGATCGGGCAACGATCTGCAAAATGGCAAGAAGCGATTGTGAAAACGACTACAACTTGTTTAAATCCGAGATGTTAGCCGTCAATCCTAAGGCTGTTGCTTACTTAGAAGAAAACAAAAACTTGCGTACTCGCAACTGGATGTTCTCGGAGCATTTCAAGCTTCCGACGTACGGAGAGATTACGTCAAATTTGTCAGAGAAAGCAAACATCTGGATTGGGAATGAGTGTCGGAGTGCAAAGCCCCTGGATGCATTTAGCATTTACTTCCGAAAACTAAGTGTGTTACTTTCAGGTAGACGCCAGCTTGCAGCTAAATAGCTGGATAATTCGCCAGATACTAACCTAATTCCAAGGTTAGCTGGCAAACTAAATGATATGACGCAAGCAACAGAGAAATTTCACTTTACGCCGTATATGGAAGGTTCTTACCCAATCCAATTCATAGGGCCAATCAAGGAGGCCGGATACATTCATTCTTGGCGTCAAGTAGACCTTCCAGACAGAGAGTGCACTTGTGGAGACTGAATTGACCTAAAATTTCCGTGGGATCATGCTGTAAAAGCTGCAATTGTCGAAGGTTCCGCACTGGACACTCTATACGACAAGATGCGTCTGTCCCTGCGTCACTACAGTGATACGTACAATTACCCGTTCAAGCCTTGGCCAACCGATGTTCCTATTGTTCGGAATGAGAACGTTCGAGTGCCCACCACCTTGGTTGAACCGGAAGAGATGGGATCTCGTGGCAAAAAACAGGCCCTAAGAGTAAACACAAACGCAAACGAGCGAAAAACGGCGACGAAAAAGGTAATGGCGGAGTGCGTATCGTCGATTTTAGCTAATAAATATTGCTGCACTACGTTTAGAAAATGATTTCCAGTTAGAAATACAACCTGATCGTTTTTAGGGTGTTAATGAATAGAATGGTACGTTTTAGAGAATACAGCGGAGAAATCGTATCGACTTTAAGGTGATTTTGACAGCTATTAGACACCCCATAAAGCCCCGGGTTCAAAAAGACTGACGTAATTAGACAATTATGGACTATACAACTCCTGGTGAGAGGCAGGGTTTCATAACAGAGTTACGGATACATTGCCTCCTGATGGATACACAATTCACAATTGAATGGCAATGGAACGCTAGAAACACCACTGTATTAATCCGTGTTTAACGAAGGTCTATGAGGTCTTCAAAGTTGAGCTTTGCCAGCTCTTTGGCAGACGCCAAGGCAGCCGATGGATCTTCCCAAGCCTCGGCGCTATCCACGTCCACAGCGAGTCCTCCCGCACGTTCGAGCTTCTTCTTCAGATAGTGAAATCTGCTGCTACGGCGACTCGCCGCCTTGCGCGCTTCCCGCCGTGCCTTCTTGGACTTCTTGTCGCATTTAAATTTCATATTATTATGACGACGTAAGTTAGCTGGTCGTGCGAACTACTTTGCGCACTTCCAACATGTAACCGGCTTGCGTTGGCGAGGCCTGCCAGGCTTCATGCGGAGCCCTTTCGTCGTCATCAGTTTATCCAGTGTGAGGTGCGAACTTACAGGCGAACCTTAGGCTAGCACTACTAAGTGAATGGCAAGCAGTCGCCATGTGTTGGCACATCTAAGTGCTCTTTAACTTATTTAAGGTAATTCCTCTCGAGGTGCAGGCAGAAGGATAGACAGGCGGACATGTGCAAGCTACAGTACACAATAAATTAAAAATACATATCCTTCAATAATCAGTGAAATACATTATTTGATATATTAATTATCATGGTAAATTGAATACGATGTTACTATCGGTAGTTTAGCAAGCTGACACTCGCTAAACGTCAATCAGCTTAACATAATGAATCCTTCAGTTTTGTGGGAGTTATCCCTTAGTTTTTGCCCAAGTTATTACTCAGGTGTGCGCACAAATCTCCCAGTTACGCGCAAATATCCTCTACTTTTGCGCAAATGTCCTCTAGTTTTGCGCAACTATCTCTAAGTCATGTGCAAATACGGTAGTTCAACTGTTATCACGTAATAGCGCGCGACTAATACATGACGGAGCTTCTGGACCTTGATGCGTTAGCCCGATTAAAATTTGCCGTGGGTCGACCCCCAAGTCGTCGTGTCGTCCTCGTACGTTTCGTGACCAGAGCGCAACGTGAAGGTAAAAACGCGCACGATATGAGAAGGAAAATCGACGCGGATATGATTTGTCCGCAAAATATACTTGACAGGCAATTCCTGGCTGCTCATAAATGCTCATTTGAGAAAAATCAATTTGATAGGAAACAGCGACATTTTCGGCTCGTTGCTAGTGTAATAGCATCACACCGCGTGATGATTGATCGTCATGGGCATTTATTAGTCAGGATCAATCCGAAACGATATACTTGGTCGGCGCTTTGAGCCTTTCACAAGCAATCCTTATCATTGGGTCTCAGCGGTACCAGGCTTAGATTGGGAAGTGCCATAATATATACATCATTAAGCGGCTGGCGGACACAGACTTACTCTTTTAATACTTAACAAGACACTGTAACAGCATAATCATCTTGAGTCTTGGCCGTGTAGTACCATAGTAGTGATTCGATTTACATTTCTCTACTATAATAGACGTTTCGTCATGGTAAACCCCAATTGACAACCGATACTATTATCAACCAGGAAACATTCCAAATAGTCTTCGCGCTTTGAAATATGGTATGCTGTCTACCAACTAGTGACAAGTCTCCGACTCATTTGTATGGTATGCTTATTAATCATTTTATTCATCGACTGGACGCCTACCAAAAGTGGCCTGATCACTCGACATATCTGCTGCAGATATGCCGGTTCTTATTCCCGGGTATGTCGGCTTATTATAAATTTGCTCTACCATAAATGACATTTGGGTGCATCTCTGGTCGGTCAATTTAGTCCCTTGCAACCACTGATACGATAAAATTGCCTATATACCCGGACACTTCGTTTAGGACACTGAAACATACGCAATCTTTCCAGATATCGCCCCCACTTGAAGTTCGCTTGAAGTTTGCCATTTCACGTCGGGCGGGGAGGTTCGCAAGAGAAGCCGAGATGAACGAGGAAGAGGACACGATGCTGCCGCTGTGCGAGGCATACCTGCAGCACAACTCGAAGCTGCCCGAGGTCCGCCGCGATGTGCACGATGCGTTGGTGGAGGAGGCGTGGCGCATTGCGGTGCGCACGCGCCACTACCTGACCTCACAGTGCATCGATACGCCCCGTGAGGCCACGTGGATGACCTTGTACTCCAGCGGACATCACCGCAACTTCCTAAATGCAACTTGTATTACAAGGTACTATATAAATATATCGCTCATTGTGTACACTCTGTTAACTAATTGTGATACGTGCATGTGCAGAGCCGCCTTCCACCAGCTTCTAGGTCGATTTTCGAGCTTCTACTACATACCAAAGCCGTCAGGATAGGTCGCCCTCCTAAGCTACGCTATCACCACCAGGCACTTGGTCCCGTCCTCTGCTTCAACGTAGGCTCCATGGAGCAGACCACATTGTGCATGCTCTTTGGCGTGCCGCCCAGCACATTGTTGAGAACGCTGAAAAGGACGTAGGAGGCGCTCTCACAGGCGCTGGATGGCTACGCGCATGCGCGCATCTCATGGCCTTCGCCTTCTCGTCAGACGCAGCTAGCCAAGCTAGTCGAGGCGCGCGAGCCGCTTCTGAAGCATACATTTGGCTTCATAGACGGCAAAAACTTCCGCGGAAGTATGAACTCTGTAAATGTACTAGTTTGCTTATCTGTTTGCTACTATTGTTCATGACGTACTGTGCAGGTGCAACAACCATCGAGTGCCGATCTTCAAAACGCAATGTACAACGGCTAGCTGCACTCAGCCTTCGTCACCGGGACGATCTGTATCGCAGCCGACGGCTGCATCATCTGGTGCAAACATAGTTACCCGGGGTCGTGGAACGACTCCGACACGTCGCTCGAGTTCCGCACAAAGCTGACGAACCCGACATTTTGCCCGGATGAGCGCATGAACGTCGTGTCCGACTCGGCCTTCCCGTGCTCCACGGCCATGGCCGGTCGAATCGTCACGCCTCTCAAGGACGGCGACTTGGACAGGATCTCGCCCTCGCTGCGCAGCTCGGCGCGCACGCTACACAACACGATCACCTCCGTGAGGCAGGCTGCGGAGTGGGGCATGGGCAGCATTCAAAAGGTCTACAGTCGTCTAAACCTACCGCTACTCTACAATCACGCAGCTACGATGCGTGTGGCTGAACAACATGTTCCGCATGACAAACGTTCGCATTCGCACCGTCGGAATCTCTGAGATTTGCACCACCTTCGCTAACGACATGGCGATACCGCAGTAGAACGAACGTTCGTGTCTGTAGACGTAGTAGGTTTGACTTTGAGCAAATGGCATGGAAGCCTATCTCAGCTCTTTTATTCTTGAGCTATTTGTTGACTTGGGCCCAGCAACGTACCACGACCTAGCTTGTATGGTAGCAGTTGATATCGAGAGGAACCTATTCATTGAGATTAGCTGTTTTCGCTGTTGACATTTTGCTACCGAGGGCTGCTTTGAACTTGTAAACGCTAAAAATGAACTATCCTTTTTTTCTCTGCTCCCTCTGCATCTGCGTGTACATCAGTCCTTCTTCGTCAGAGCACCGATCAGCAGCAGCGGTTCCTGTGTGAAAGCACGGACCTCCTCGTCGTCGCGGCGCACACGCTCTTCGACTCGAGCTTCTCCTGGCGGTGCCGCTCCTCCGCTTCCGTCTTGTCTGTGAGGTAGCGAGCCTCACGAACGGCGAGCTCATCGCGGCGGCGCTGCTCTTCCTCCATGCGTCGGGCCGGGCCTTGCGGTCGTTCTCCTCACGCATCATCAGCATCATTTCGAAGATGTCGCCCCCCATCGTGTTGGCCAAACCCCCAGGTCGCTTAGTCGTTGCTTCAGCGCCGTTGTCGCTTTAGCAGCCCGGGCGCGCTTTGCCTTCGCGTAGCTAGCCTCGATCAACAATTCGTCCTCCTCGCACGCACGCTTGCGGCCGACTGTATCGCGGAGGTCGGCCACGCTTCTCTCTCCCAATCTGCTGGAGGAGCAGGCAAGCCCTGGATAGCGCTGTGCTTCCTGTTGGTCGCGCGTGCAAGTGCCCTCTTGGCCTCGCGTATGGACCCGACGCCTTGACGCCTTGTCGGCGCTAGATGCATTACTCGTCGCCTTTGACTTCTCAGATCGGCCACAGGAGGCGTCTTCGCTGTCTTCGTAAGCCCAGCCGAGCGAAGGCATGGACTCGAACGCATGGTCACCGGTGCTGGGCATGGCGTACTCGCAAACGCTTCCAGCCCTTCGTTGACCGCGGCCGGGTCGAGCAGGTCCGAGAAGTCGCTGCCACGGTCGGCGAGATGCGTGGCCGGTGTGCCAATACTGTTTGTGCCGAAGCCAAACGTCTCGTCGCAGCGTCCCGAGTCATCGGTCACGGTGCTACCGCTCGTGAACTCGGCGCTGGTGCCGTAGTCACCGCCGGTACCGCTAAAAGCGGCTCGATCATCGGTGCAGGTCTCGTGGTCGAAGCTCTCATCGCCGTCGAACTCGAAGCAGAAGTCTAGCTGCTTGTCATGCTGCTCCTCTTCGTCCTCGTCGCCCCCGTCGTCCATGATGACCACGTTAGCTTTGTCGTCAGTGGTCTTCTTCAGCGGCTTAGCCTCCTTGATGTGGTGCGGCATCTCTTGCACCCCTGTGGGCTTGCGAGTGCGGTAGAGCACCTTAAACTTCCGCTGAAGGCTTTCGTAGTCACGCTCAGAAACGCCACGGCCACGGTAGGCGTTGAAGTGACTCACGTGGCGCTCCCACTCGTCCTTCCCAAGCGGGAGATACTTGTCGACGAGGGCCAGGAGGCGACGAACCTCGTTTGCCTTGTAGTTAGAGCTTCCAGTAAGTTTAGCCATCTGCAGAACACATACGAACGGCATGTGAGCCCAACGCCGTATCCAACGCATGCATAGTAGCAGTAGCAGCGTACCGGTAATCGCGATTGGGAGCTTGGGGGCGGGAAGTAGTTGTGCTTGGAGCAAATGAATTGGGTAGTGCATGGTAAAAGCAAGAATGACATCTCAAGGAGCCGCGGCGCTGTCGGTGGCGGCCTCGACAGCACTACAGCTGATTGCCCCTCGACGCCTCCACCACCAATGAAGCGATAAACCGAGTGCGTTGCGCGGGAAGGGCACGGCAGACCCATATCGATGCCGAGCTTCTTTTTGGCGCCAAACAAGACTGCGGTCACTCACTGTTGAATACCAGCGTTCCATTATCTAGCAATAACAGCCATCTTCAACATCAACGATGCTTGTCAGACATGGATTCATGGACTAACGTGCAAATGCTCATCACAGTACGATTACCTATGCAACACATCTCCCCTCATCGCTCGCTACAACTCCGCTGCATTCGCTACGGGTCGCGCTGGTCTTAGTTCGCGCGGTGGCGGCACGATTCGCTCCCACAGCGACAGACAAACCACAAGTCATCCCCGTAGTCGGCCGTGATCTCTTGTCCTTGGAGCACGTCTTCCGTAGTAACTACCACGACCGTCGTTCGTCGCCCATTCACCACCTCGTGGAATGTAGCCACCGACTCGCACGAGTGGTTAACAAACCGCATCAATCCCCAAGGTGCCGGGCACTAATGGCAACACGAATGGGGTGGCTGGGCGTCTCTGGTCTCTGCCTCATTACGAGGCGGTAGCCCTAGTTTCGTGGGCGGTTCTCGGGCGAGATGATCACGTTCTCGAGCTCGCCCAAGTACTGGCCCAATACCTCGCCGCTCACAATGTCGTCGATGGCCACCACCGATAACTGTCGCGTTCGCGCGTTCCTCGCCAAGCGGACCTTCGTGGACTCCAACAGGCCGTTCCCACGCATGCCCTCGTACGGGCAACAATTCCTGTTGCAGTACAACTGCATCAACGAGTTGCGGCAGGTCCCCACTCGGCATGGAGAATTACAGTCACACCAGCCGAAGTGGGGCACCGCAGGGAAGTTCGTACCGAGCGGGTTGAATCGCTCTGAGAAATGGCCACTGAGCGGGGACGAATCGGTCGTGCGGCCGAGCAGCACGAGGCTCCACACGGGTAGCAGGAGGTGGACTTGTCCGCAAGAGGCCACTCGGGTTCACCTTCGGCGAAGGCGGCAGCTGCATCTGTTCTCTGCGACGTGCGCACGGACCTCCAGCAGATCGGCGTTCCTGGCGGGCGCTGCGACGCTCTCGAAGCTGGGGCCTTGGCCGTGGACGTGGAGGGGGGAGACTGCGGGGTCTCCAGCAGGACTGGAGATGATGTCGTGGGGCTGAGCGGGTTCCGCGTGGTAGGTGGCGTTGATATCTGCTTCGGGGGCACGACGTTCGAAGACTGTCTAGCCACGCTGAGTCGGCTGCTCGCGCGGTTCACAGAGTGTCGAATCAGCATTAGCTTTGCCAAGAGTATATTTGTGCAACCGGCAGTCGACTTCCTCTCTCACGAAGTCTCCCAGCATGGACTTAGGGCAAACCCGGCTAAGTTAGCGGCTATCGCCGAGTTGCCGTTCCCGACATCGAAGAAGGGAATGCAAGGCTTCCTTGGTGCACTGAACTACTACAGCCGGTTCATTCAGAACATGGCGGTGTATGGTGCGGTACTGTACCAGCTGAAGGACGCCGAGTTCGCTGACGGGGGTGACCTGGCGGCCGCTAAGTTGGCGTTCGCCGAGTTGAAAACGAAGGTGGCCAATGCACTAATCCTCCGTCACTTCGACTCGGCGCAAGAAGTGCACATCATGCTGTTCGCCAACGCGTGGGCACTCAGTAGCACTCTGCTACAGCCACACGACGGCTTACTACACGCGGTACGATTCTGTGGACGAGTTCTCAAAGAGAACGAAGTCAACTATCACCCAGCGGAGAAGGAGGTGCTGGCACTTCTACATATACTGAAGGTGGGCCACACTCTCTTTGCTGGGAAGACGTTAC